>JAQZBX010013613.1:0-39585 GCA_029593785.1 Cabassous unicinctus
AGGGTATTTTTTAATATTCGCTTTTGAGTGCCAGATTGCTTTAGTCTGCACAATCCAAGCAGTTTTCTTTCACACTCTTCTTTGTGAGATACTGTGATGGGGCTTCATCGTGTTTTCATACAAGATGTCTTCATACCCCCATCACATTTAGCCTGGCTACATTATGACAAAAAAAGAGTCATAGAGAATTAAAGACAGTTTTACTAAAGCAGACCAACCATGTTTAAAAATCAAAGAGACTGTATTTAGTTAACACGGTGGAAGTCTGAAGTGAAGTTTTAATCGTGGTTAGGTATATCTTGCAGTGGTTGAAAGCAGCTAAACCCTGATGAAACGAATGTGGACATGGATTAGAAACTAGAGTATCAGGGGATAGATACAGTATGAGAAATAGCTTTTTGACAGTGAAAATTATTAAACACAACAATGAGTTAGGAAAATTATGAAAAACTTTCCTTTTCTGAAAGTCATTTAATATAGCAAAAATTGCATCTATCTAGGATGGTTTATGGTAATTCTGCCTGAGGCCTGGAGGATAAATTACTCTGACTTCTTCAGGCCTCGTCCAGGCTCGAGATTCTTTTATTTCTATTAAAATTCACAGTTTCTCTTCTGTCAAAAGTAATTTCAGCTGCTGTTCTCCCAGGATATATGATATCGTTAAGTGATTGAGCTTCTAATCATTGAAATGCTTACTGAGATTCATCTCTTTATTTGTCTTTAATCTGCAGATATAAAAAATATCAATCCTTCAGGTTGTCCAGACCTGAAGCCATACCCACCATATTTCCCAGTCTTCTCTTTTCCTAATCTCCATCTGACTTACTGTTACATGACTCAGTGCTGCCTGTTCCTGGCATTTTCTTCTTTTTCCCCTGCTCCTTCTCCTTAAGTCCACTTCCCGTCCTTCTGGGTCACTGTCATCGGCCCACCTCCTGCTTCACTAGGTTCGAATTCTGGCTCTGCCTGTTAGGGACTGTGTGACCTTCAGTGTATTTACCTCAGCTCTTGCATCTGTAAAATGGGTGTGATAAGGTTACCGTCCCCCTGGACTGGTTGTACCAATTATGTAACACAGGACATAAAGCACTCAGCACAGTGTCCAGTAAGTATTGGCAATCATTTCTGCCATTGCCATCATAAATGGCAGCAGCAGTCTCTTGGATTAGGTGCTACCATTTTTACTCCTCTTCATCATTTTCCTTAAGGCAGAGGAATAATTGTGTCTTCCAGGAATTCTTGTTTTCCAAGCCTAATAATCCTTTTACTTATACTCTCAGCTCCTTGTTCTATCCTGAAGGAATGTTCTCCTGTTTTCTGTTGTGATTCCAGACTTCCCTTCTCTATAGGTTCCTTCTGCAAACAGGCTTACATCTCCCATATGGTAAAATGCCTTCCCCGACAGCCCACATAATGAAGTCGGAGCTCTTTAACATGGCATAACAGACCCTCTATGAATTTGGGCTCTGGTGTTTTTTGGTCTAACCGCCCAGAATTCCTTGCCTCCCACTTAAAAGCAATTAATGCCCAACTACTCATAGAACCATAAGCAAACCTTATACAAATCTGAGGTTTTATAGGCTTCTGTTCCTGCTGTTACCTCTACTTCAATATTCCTTTCCCATGTCTATCTAAAAAGCTAATTCTCATCCTTCCAACATACAGATCTTCTCCCTTCCCCCCACCCCTCCTCTGGGTACCCAGTGTAGTCTATACTCACCTATATATTTACAAAGACTATTTTATGTAGAAATTATGTCTGGGTTCTTATTCCCAGTATTCAGCAAGACATGTGTTCCTCATCTTTTTATCCTGAACAAGGTTATTAGACTTTCTCCTTCAGGTCAATACCAGACCTCTCAACAGAGCAATGCATACTCATCCTCACTCCCACTTCTTCCTCAATCTCCTTGAAATCCAGCTTTCTGCTTACTTCCCCCACTCAGGATGCACACATGCCACACGCATATTCTGACTTCCAGGAAGTCAGGCCCTATTAGAGTGGAGTGATTGATGGTACAGACTCTGGATTCAAATAGATCTGGGGTCAGACCTTACCTCTGCCACGGATGGCTGGGTACCCATGGGCAAGCTTCGTCACCTTCTTGTTTCCTCATCTGTAAAATGGGGAGAGGGATATTCACTAGCCATATAGTACTATTGTAAGAACTAAAGGTGATCATGCATAGTGTTTAGCATCTTGCCTGGCACATTGTTAGTGCTCAATAAGTGTTAGGTTTTTTCTCTTATCAAGGTCATTAAAACAATGTGAAAAGATAGGCATTCCTTTCAGACCCATTTCACAGATGAGGGAACTGGAGCTAGAGGTTAAGAGTTTGAACAGGCTTACTTCCCTCCTAAGTTCCGTGACATTATTACTTGATTGTCCAGCCCCTAAGCCAGTTTCATCAAAAAGCAAACTATCATCTTCTCCCTGAATCTCTAAGTCCTCAAGAAGTTCCTATTTCATGTGACAGGGCCAAGTTCCCAGGCTCCCAAGACTAAGTTCTATTTGCCTTTACCATGCACTACCATCCATCTACCCCAAGCTAGGTAGTGATCAACTTCCTTTCAATTTACCCCAAAATGTCTCTTGCCTTCATTCCTACCTCCAGGCTTGAGGACTCGGCCAGACGCTCCTATTAAAGGACCCTCACTTTACTTTTCCTACCCTTGCCACAATTGCATCTTACATTGCTTAGTATAATTCATGAATTATCTGTCTTTGTCCCTTGATGAAAGCAAGGCTATCTGGGTTTTTGCTCATTATTTTATCAAGTAAATACTTCATTGCCTGGCAGCTAGTAGACAGTGTTTGCCAAATGAAGAAGAAATGAATGAATGTTCTCACCTCCTCATTGACTTATATCACTGTAGTTCAGTGTTTCAAAAGTGTGGTACACATATAATGATTTTAATTGGTACACACAGAAAAACCTCTGAGACAACCAGCGACCACAGGGCATTTAGATGCTACACCATCAAGTAGAGACTGCCAGAGTCCAAGAATTTTATTGTGTTTTTTTACAGTTACTATTTATGGCAAGTGATGTTAGTTTTCCATTTATAGTACTTTTACAATAAATTAATTTAGGTTTTTTAGAAGAGAGTTAATATCAAGATAAATAGTATGTGACTCAGTATTGAAATATGAAGATATGGCAGTATTGGGAAAACAGGATGTGAACCCAGCAGTTTGGGAAACAGTGAGCTAGTTTATGTTCCCGGTATATGTGTTAATGAATAAATGATAGCTAGCCATATAAATAAGAAGATGTTGTTTCCTTAACCTGAAATGATATTTATAAGATAATGCAAGGCCCAAGGTTCTCATCCATTCAACCGGCCAACCATACATTCAAAACCAGGTTTTGCTGACTTACTCTATGTCAGGCATTTTGCTGTAGATCAGCAACACTCATGTGAAGAAAGCAAGAACACGTGTATGTGTGTGTATAGTGGGGCAGGGACAGAAATATGGACTCATAACAGCCATAGAGGCAAAAACAGAGACAGAAGTGAGTCGTGGGAGCACAGTCCTGACGAGGCAATTAGCTCTGCCTCAGAGACTCCCAGAACTTGTCTCTGTGGTGACCTTTAAGCTACGTGATTGCCAGGTTCAAACTGGAGAGGAAGATAAAGCCAGAGTTTCTGAACCTCGGCCCTATTGACAGTTTGGACCGGATAATTCTTTGTTGTAGAGGGCTACCCTGTGCATTGAAGGAGCTTTAGCAGCATCTCTGGTCTCTCCCTACTAGGTACTTCTCAATCAGAGAAATTTTGCCTCCTCTTGTGACAACCAAAAATGTCTCTAGACATTGCCAAATGTCCCCTGCGGGGCAAAATCACTCCAGTTGAGAACCGCTGGACTAGGTAAGGCAGTGGCAAAGAAATACAAAGAGCTCAAGGTGTGGGATAGGTGAATGAAAGGTGATAGGCTGAGTGACATAGGTGAGTCACAGAGGGTGAGAGACTAACCACAAGTTGATGAGCTGAGGTGTTTCCCCCATAAAACAGGGAGTGAGGGAAAGGATGCCGCTTGATCAGATTTGGGGGTATAAGGGTGGGAAGTCAAATTCTTCTGGAAACTAAAGGTCAGCCTTTCAGAATCAGATGCCAGTGACTAAATTAGACAAAAAAGCTCTAAATAGTAAGGCTGACTAAAACATATTCTACTGTGTTTTCCTTACAAAATGTTAGAATCTTTTGTCAATCAAGCATTTGAAAAAGGAAATTATATTATTTGCCAATGTGGGTATTTTTCATTTGAAGAGATACCATATTTTAGAAATAATAAAGTTCTTTTGTAACAAAGATTTCAAGACTAGCCTGAAGCACTAGGAAATTTCAAGTTCTAGCTTTTGATCCCAATATTCAATTCATTGGCAAATTGTATATATTATGCTTATATGATTTTAAAGATATTTTAAAGATTCAGAATAGACATCTTAAAAAGTACTGTATCTCCATATAATATCTATGAGGATTTTTTAAATCTTCTTAGAAATCAAAACTCCATTTTTTTTCCTGTTTTTGAGAATGTTCTTCTGTTTTTGCAAATAACAGCTAATAAACATGCCATTTCAAAGTCATAATGAATTTTTATTTTCATGGTTTTCAAATGGGAGGCTGAATTGACTGCCCTGCAAAATTCTCTCAACTAACCACCAGGGCATTAAGCTGAAATGACTTTCTTGATCAAGAAAGGAAGCCATTGAGAAATGTTTTAGCATATGTTAGCATGGGCTAAGAAAAATTTAAATGGTTCAACCAGCAATATTGTTGTTGTTGTTTTTTTTTCTTATTCAGAGATGTGTGACATTTTCTGTTTAGAAAAACAAAAAAACCTAACATTAATAGCTGCAAGAGATTGACATTTGGGTGGACAGAGACTTAAAATCTAATGTATGAGGTTTGATTTTCTCTCCTACTTCTTTCTCTTTCCTTGCTCTTCCCAGTAACAACTAAATCAAAAGCTACAATTTGTGTCTGTTCTCTCCAAGCTCCAGAAATCCCTTAAAAATGGCCATTCATAATGTTAGCTATATTTAGAATCAGGGAAAACCATCCTTTGCAGTGACAGTTTATTTTTGTATGAAGAAGTGAGTTTTGTTTTTAACATTTGCAAAAATGATCTATATTTTTAATCTGTGCTGGTTTCCACAGAGATGTCAAATGATTTTAGATAGGCTTTTTGATTAGGTTTTCCTATAAAACACTTTGTCGGCTAGTGCCACAGAATTCTCAGACAAACTCAAGAGTTTCTCTTGGATACATTACAGCTTAATTTGGCTCGCACTTAAAAAATTCAATCTGGAATTTGAAAGCTATGAGTGCCTATTTGCTAATAAATTGTCCACATGTAAATGTAGCCATATCCATTTTAGGTCTGTGCTCAAAACAAAGGGGCACAATGGGTGTTATGTACAAATGGTAGTCCATTCAGTATGCAATTATTAAACACCTCTGTGTTCAGGGACTAACGTTATAAGGATAAACCGTTTAATTAGGCTTCAACTTTAAGAATATATCACTCCTATATAATTGTAAATGGTATGTACTGGTGAGAATTAGGAGAAAACATTTTTATCAACCCTATTATGATGGAAAGAATATATATAAGAATATGTAAAAGGAAAACATATAGTTTATGTGTGTTCTGGGCTTTCTTCCTCTCTCTTGACATTTTTCATTGTCTTTAGCATCCTAAACTAGGTAGAAGTTAATAGATGAAAAAATGAATGCAAACCAGATAGCTTTAATGTTTGATCACAATGTTGTGAAGCTCAGGTTAAAGCCAGATGGAGGCTTCAGCTTAGCCGTGAATTTCACACATCTGCAGTACGTTTCTTTCCACTAGCAGAGGTGAATATACACAGTGGAATCTCTCTAGACAGGAACCAGACCTGTGCTTCGTAAGTTAAAGTAAACTCCACTTGAGAAATTTCAAGTGGTGTTAATCAGAATGAATGATGCTGTGTTCTCTTTGTGCAATAAAGAGCCATTTGCAGAACAACTGTTATGTCTTCTTGAGGAATTAGTTTCATTTAAGTTGTTATTATCTTTGTAGAAAGTACAACAGTATACGTTAATAATTCAAGCCACAGACATGGAAGGGAATCCCACCTACGGCCTTTCAAACACAGCCACGGCTGTCATCACCGTGACAGATGTCAATGACAATCCTCCAGAGTTTACTGCCATGACTGTAAGTACACTTGTCACTTACAGAACTTTGGGTCCATTACTGAGAAGTTTGGTCATGAATAATAAATGCGTTAAGCAGAGGTGAAAATTGCGTAACCTAGTAATAGAATGGCTACTGACTGAGACATTTTCTGCCACCAGAACGTAAAATAAAGCACCCAAGTAATTTGTTTTCTCATAGTCTCCAAGTCATTGTTATTAAAATATGCTGCCTGGAAATGATGCCCCAAAAAGACTTTGTGCTGTTATAACAACAACAACAACAAAAACACATATAAATATTTCCAGGTACATGGGTTGCATGACTGACTTATGCTAGTCCTCAGCATATCATTATCTATATCTTGAGTAAAATTATTTCCCACAGACAAGTCCTTTCCCCTGCCCCACTTTAATAACCCAAATACTCAGAAATGTCTGCTAATTTAAATATTAATGAAATTGTAACATAATTTCGTAGAAAAATGGGCTACTGAAAAAAGTTATCATATTTTTAAAGTCATGTATAAATAGTGTGATTACCGGCATAACTGAGCCCTTCGTTTAGTGCAGATAATAAAGATTTAACGGTGCAGTAAAATCAGGGCGATGGCAAGACATGTTGTCCTTCAGCGAAGCACGCCGCTGCTCTGATGGAGGTTTGTCTTCCTTGTAGTTCTACGGCGAAGTTCCTGAAAACAGGGTGGATGTCGTGGTAGCGAATTTAACTGTGACTGATAAAGATCAGCCCCATACGCCAGCCTGGAACGCGGTGTACAGAATCAGTGGTGGAGACCCCACGGGGCGGTTTGCCATTCAGACGGACCCCAACAGCAACGACGGGTTAGTCACCGTGGTAAAAGTAAGTGCCCACTCAGGCCACTGAGCTCTGCGATCACCATGTGGCAATGACCAGCGTACGTCCCCATCTCTTCCTTAGCTATTGACTTTTAGGACTTCTTGCTTTCAGTCATCCTTAAATGTAGAATCAATCTGTTATTTGGGAAAGGGGCATAGTTGTAAAGCTTTAAATTTACGTGGAGGCTGAGGCCAGCATAGGTTTTCTCACTTTATCACTAGACTATGATTGTAAATTAGTTTGGGCAGTTTTACCCATCTGAACCCTGGCCTGGGCCTAATGATGTTACATATTGCCATATTGCATTCTGAAGTTTTGATTGCCAGTTGGTAGCTTCTGGGAATGATGCCCACACCTGCCATGTCTACAGGTTGCTATTAGAGGATTAGCAGATACTGAACAAGCCCGAAAATCCCACAGAAATAAAATGGAACATGGGAGGGAAAAGAGGGCCTATGCTTTTAAAAGGCTGTGAATTTATGTTGCTGTTTTTAAATGCTGTTTTCAAGACTTTAAGGAATTGGTTTGTCTAATCTTTAATTGCTCGCCTCCCCCCCAAAAAAGGAAAATGAGTGCTGGAGGCAAAAAGGATATTTAAATATAATAACTACATAGCATTAACTCAAAAGCTCTTTTGCCCACCAGGTAAAGAGAGTTGCTTCTTTGCCCTCCACTACCCCAATACTCTTGATTTTGGCAGAGAACCCAGGTAGAAATGTGCATGAGGTACCAGCTGCTGAGAATGTTATTTATTGTGAGTTGAATGGCAATCCCATCCCCTCCATGGGGTGGAGGTTAGGAAATGTCTGAACAAAGATGTGGCGTGACAAGTATTCCAGAGCCCAACTACCTGTGTTGGAATCCCAGCTCTACTTCTCAGCGGTGTGACCATGGCAGGTTACTTCAGCTCAGTTTCCTCCTACAGGCAGAAAGTGGGGATAATGATACCCAAGTCACAGTGCCGTGAGGGACGAATGAGCTTGATACCCAAGAAAGGACTTAGAAATGTGCATCACACTTAGCATAAGTGAATTTTGTCGTGGATGTTTCATGGGGCTGGGGAATCACTCAAAACATTTATCTTACTGTCTGGCTTCGTTCCTATCTTAAGATAATTGAGAAGGGAAGTTGTGTTTGGGATCTCAGTGTACTTGACGATTTGAGAAGGTGGTCTAGGTTGTGAAACTGGTACGATTTGTGCAAATAATTTAGCTTTCTCATTAGCTTCGGCTCTTGATCGCTCTTGGACTGCAGATGATGGCATTGGAGCTCTCCAGGAGGCTCGTTTCCTGTTATTTCTGCACAATAATGCTTCTCTGCACCTCTGCAAGATGGATCAAGGAAAATTAAGAGTGAAAGTCCAGTCTGCTTACTTCACTCCTAGTAACATTATTGACAGCAGAATTCAAATGAACTTTGCGAGTTAAAATTTACATTAAGATTTTTTTGTATATTGCATTTATCTAAAGTGTTGTTCTTAGATATGGGATTTTTGCAGACCAGTAAAATATCCAAAATTATTTTGGAAAACTTCCCACAATTTTAGTTTGCCATGTCAGGGCAAAAAATTCTTCCCACCACAAACACTATTAAAAAGTTATGTGGGTGCGTGTGTGCATTCTTCAAAACATGCACTTCAAATTATGAATGATACTTTTAAACTGAATGAATTTAGCTTTGGGGGCCTCTCCATTTTTTTGTTTTCCCATTTTATCACTGGCTGGTAAAAGCTTTTCTGGGCCAGTATTGCTCTTTATTCCAATGTTTAAGAGTACAGATTGAGACCATCGTTTTCTCACTTGACTTCAGTTGATTTAGTATTTGTGTTATCAATGCCATTCTTAAAAACAATCAGGTTTTTAGATGTACCTAAAATAAATGGATCAGAACAATAGTAATCGGCATTGTTTTGTGAACATAAATCTTTGAAGTGCTCAAGATTTGTAAATAGGTTAAACAGAAATAAACATTTCAATTGTCGACCTTGCAAATGCACATTTTCCAGAAATTTGAGAGAAATCTCACGGCGCAGTGAATGAAAGATTAATGTTTTGGAAATGGAGTCGATAGACGAATAATCTGCAGAATGCAAATGTTCTTATTTCCTACCAAAATTTATTTTTCCTTTTTAAAATTTTTCCAGCCAATCGACTTTGAAACAAATAGGATGTTTGTCCTGACTGTCGCTGCAGAAAATCAAGTGCCATTAGCCAAGGGTATTCAGCACCCACCTCAGTCAACCGCAACCGTGTCTGTTACAGTTATTGATGTGAATGAAAACCCTTATTTTGATCCAAATCCCAAGATTATTCGCCAAGAAGAAGGCCTTCATGCTGGTACCATGCTAACAACGTTCACTGCTCAGGACCCAGATCGATACATGCAGCAAAATATTAGGTATAGAATGCCGTTTATGGTGTCTTTAACATTTTTATTATGTTTTGTGCTGTGTATAAAATTTATTTAACTTACTATTTGAGTAAGAAATTTTCAGTGGAACCAAAATTACTTTATTACCAGATGGTATTAAATTCTTTGAAGAATTTTCTTCTCAGTAAATCAATGGCTATATTAGATAGGAAATATAAGAATGGATTTACTTGTATTATTTTGAAGGAAAAAATGGTCTTTTGATTTTTCTGCCCTAACCTTTTTTTTTAACAGTTAATAATGATTTACCCTGTACTTTTATACCAAATATGACAAAAGGGTTCTACAGTAATTAAATAGGGGACTCTCAGAAGCATATAACATTCATCTTTTCTCTACACATCAAGAAGAAAAGAAAACTTGTACCAAAACCAAGAGCTAAAAGCTAATTATTTTCATCCCTTACCTGTACAACAGTAATGCACTTATAAAACTGTAAAGATTTCCAACTGCACCAAAATTGAATTTATCCTTTCTGATGAGAGAGTAGATACTGGAAGAGGATACCCCTAACAACTATTATCCATAGCTGGTGAAGGTCATTTTTAAAATTAGCTCATATTGTATTTAATTTCTTTTAGACCTGCAGCTAACAGATAATTGCCTATCTTGCCTTTTCCATTTCTAAATAGCTAATTATTGGGTGTATTGAAATCCTACAATTTTTCTAACCTCTGGAAACAGTCTATTTTTTTCCCATCTATAAATTCATTGGTCATACTTGCTTAGAAAGTTCACCCCACCCTCACTCCCAAAGAAGGAATTTAAGCTGATAAATCTGCTGCTTGAGTCTCAGACGATGGGGCTTCCCTTGGAGAGGCTTTGTTCTGAGGCTAAGCCCAGTGGTGGGAGATCTTACTGGGAACTGGGCTCTCCACAGTGTGGTGGCATCTCCACCATGATGAGGCGGTAAAACGTGTTAGTTGTGTTCTGGTGATCGAAATTTCAACTTCTACTATACTTTCTTCTAAGTCCAGTATGTTTAGGGCTACTGGTTATTTAGGAGGTAAAATTTTATCTCTGGCATTGATATCCGTTGAGCTAGACAAGAGCCTGCAATGAGGTCTGTCCAAGCTGCCTTGGCCCACAGTAGGGAGACTGAGCTGCTAGTCTTGCACACAGGCACCTACAGAAGGTTCTTTGCAAGAGTGACTGAGCACAGCCTTTGTGTGCCTCCCTGAATCACTGCTACAGAAGTACGTTCCCACATTAAAGCTGTATTTTCAACTCTAATCTACAAAAATGCAAGTTAACAAGCTGGTTATACACGGAATTAAGCCTTTAAAATAGGCTTTATTTTTTTTTAAGTTTCATATCAGAGTAATTAAACTTGTGCTTTCATTTTTTTAGATACACAAAATTATCTGATCCTGCCAATTGGCTAAAAATAGATCCTGTGAATGGGCAGATAACTACAATTGCTGTTTTGGACAGAGAATCACCAAATGTGAAAAACAATATATATAATGCTACTTTCCTTGCTTCTGACAATGGTACGTAATTAAATATTTTCACTGTATTATCCTCTGTGCTGTTAAAGAGAGTAGAGCCTTAACATATAAGAGTCATCAGGAAATGAGGTTTTCTGCAAAACTTCCCAACTTTTGTTTTCCGTTTCCAATGGGCTTTCTATTGCATGCTTTCCCTGTCTTCTGTAATGAATGTTCTCAATGTCCATATGCCTTCTATAATAACCTAATATTGTGATTACAAACTAGAGTTATTTTAGGGCCCTGCCACACGTTGATGATGCCTGATTATTGTAGTTTGAGTCTCCCCTCAGGGGTCCCAGGCACTGGTTTTCCAGGTGGTCATTTCATATTCCTGCTAGTCTGCTTGCTGCCATCAGTATGTCTGTCTCTAGCAGTCTACGTCTTTCTAATTCTTTCCCTTTAGTCGGCCATAGGCTAAGAAACTCTTAATTTTGTTCATAAATAGAGATAAGTGAATGCCAAGCTTTAGTGAATTGGCTTTGGAACATCTAATTTAGCACCTTTTTTTTCTGTCTGGGTCTCTGTTGGGTTCTAAATGGTGGAGATTAACAGTTAAGCACTTTTTTAGATCTGTAAGACAGAAACAAATGACTTTTCTAAGCCCGAGGATGGCCTTCTTCTGCTCTGCTAGCTCTCAGTGCACGTGCTCAAGAGTGTGGGCCCTCGAGTGCTCTCTGACCACCTGGGTCCATACTCCAGCCCTTCCCCTTTCTAACTGCAAGATGAGTGACAAGTTTTTAAATCTGTCAGTTTCCTCTTATAATATAGAGATAGCAGTAACAGTACCCAATTCATAGGGTTTGGGGGAATATAAGATGACTTATACACACAGGGTGCTTAAAATAGTGCTTGGCATAAACTAAGCATTCAGCTATTTCTCTTATATGTTAATAGTTTCCAAACTGAATCACAACCATATTTAAAAAATATTTTGAGCAGTAGACTATTAATGTTAGCATTTAATAAAAATAGCAGACTTCAGTTTAGCAGTCAAGATGTGCAGTTTGAAAAACATGGCCTATCAACACTTTTGATAAGATCGCTTTCAATGAATCTTTCCAACTCCTGTATAATAAGATGCAATGAGATTACTATCTGCAGTAAAACTACATGGTGACAGGGCCAAAACAGTATTTCTTATCCTTTCTGAAATGTGACCAAATGTTTCAGTATTTAGAATTGGACCTTGGTAGGAACCGCTTCTGCCATTACACATCAGAGCACAGAATTAGTGTCTGTTTTATGCTCTCTCGCCGTATGTAAGCGACAGCTTTCCTCTGCAGTGGAACTTAAAGTAATATATCTTGAGCCATTATGTTGAGATTTGAAGAGCCATAAAATTTCATATATATACATTGGCCTTATGCTCCATCCGGATCTTTTCATTTACCAAGGTGGTTTGTTTTCTAATTGAAAGGTTATTTGATATGTGAGAGAAGTAAGCTGTTATGTCTACATAGCTGTGATGTTTTGCAAATGTATTTGACTTTAAATCACAAGGCCAAACTTGGAGTCCCAGTTTTGTTACTTAATGAGTAGGCAAGAACTTATCTCTGTGCCTTAGTTTCATTATTCGTAAAATGGTTTACCTTGCTATTCTAGGATATTGTCATGAGTCACATAATTTTAAATTCGATAATAAAGAAGAAATTTCATCTAACAGTGTAGCACCATTGTGGTCACAATGGCATTAGAATGTTATGGCAGCCACCCAACCTATCCGCTTTAACTCTCTCTGCCCTCAGACCCATCTGTATTCCTCAAAGATGTGTTGAGGGATTTTTCCTTGTTGGAAATTCCCTTGGAGAGTGTATGTGCATGTACCTCCTAGTTTGATGACCTTGGGCGGGTCGCTTAATCCTCTGAGCTGTGGAAGGCAGCCTTATTTGTAAAGTGGAGTGACGTAGCAAAAGACAACTCACTGGAGGTTTAGAAACACCATCCTCTAATGGAGTGGGAATGGATTTAGAATTAGGCAGACCACTCCTCAGTAGCAGCTCCAGCTTTTACAAGAGTGTGTGTCTATGAGCAGTTTAGGAAAACTATGGATCTTCATCTGTTTAAAACTGCTTCCTAAGAGTGCAATGAAATAATGTATGTAAAGCCACCCTAATGCTTTCTCAAACAGGTAGTTGGTTGATCAGTAAATATCATTTCTCGTCTCCTTAGTGTTCTTTCCCAAGTTGAGGTCTGTGATCCTATATTACTTGTCTGTAGGCTATTTCAGTATTTGATAGCTATATTTGAACGTGAAAAAAACATATTACATCTTGGTTCTCCATCAAAATAGTAGGGACCACCAGATCAGGAGCTCTGTGTCCTGCTTCTGGTAGATTCCCCATAGCGCCTAGGGGAGCCTGGCATATATGCACAGGGCCCAGAGTGATGGACAGTGAGGACAGGGACGGCCGCAGGGCCACCGAGGCAGGAGGGGCATGCATTGCAGGGCAGCAGTGGCTGCCCAGGATCATCCTAAGAGGAAAGCAAGAAGTGACCTTCTTCCTAAAACGGTCTGTCCAGATGAGGTAGCAACTGGATTTTTCTGAGGTTACACAGTGATGAGGGCAAGAAGGCTAGAAGCTTTGAGAATTTCACAGTAATTGAGACTTGTTTAGCATTGGTTTGTAATTTTTCTCCCTTTTTAAGGAATCCCTCCTATGAGTGGAACGGGCACACTGCAGATCTATTTACTTGATATTAATGACAATGCCCCTCAAGTGTTACCTCAAGAGGCAGAGACTTGTGAAACTCCAGACCCCAATTCAATTAACATCACGGCACTTGATTATGACATTGATCCAAATGCTGGACCATTTGCTTTTGATCTTCCTTTGTCTCCAGGAACTATTAAGAAAAATTGGACCATCACTCGGCTTAATGGTAAGAGCAGCTTAATTATTTGAATGTATATGCTGCCGAAAGGTCTTGAAACCTGGTACGAAAAGTTAATTTCATGTGCTTTATAATTTCCTCATTAAATATTTTTTTAAAGCTTCTTAAAGTTTAAACAAACTAGTAAAAGCCCTTAAAGCTGAAAAATATCTTCACAACAGCGCAGTTATAATCTGCTTCATTGATGCTGTTAGGTAGTAAATGCATTCTGGGATATGCTGTGTGTTTTTTACCACGTTATATATTAATCTGTCAAATTGTATATTTCCTTCTTTGCATAGGTGATTTTGCTCAGCTTAATTTAAAGATAAAATTTCTTGAAGCTGGTATATATGAAGTTCCGATCATAATCACAGATTCAGGCAATCCTCCCAAATCAAATATTTCCAGCCTCCGCGTGAAGGTCTGCCAGTGTGACTCCAACGGGGACTGCACGGATGCAGATAGGATCGTGGGGGCTGGGCTGGGCACGGGCGCCATCATTGCCATCCTGCTCTGCATCATCATCCTGCTCAGTGAGTTCTGGGTCTCTCAGACCTTCTTTTTGCTTCTGTGATGTTTGTCAGAGCAGTTTTCTGCCACTGCTTTTAAAAGCGGTGAAGCAACTCTCTTGTACGTCTGAGCATTTTCTCGCCAACCATGTATGGGACAGCGAAGTCCAGAATGAAAAAAAAAACAAAAACAACCACCCTGAACTTCGTTTTATGCACTGAATCTTTTTCAACAAACCTAGCCAGTGTGCCTCTGTCATGCTCTGTTAGTGTTTCCTGAGGCTGGTTTCTGGTTTCTTGGGGGAGCTATAGCTGTCTTTTCATAGTAAAATGTTAAACAGTCCTAAGTTTGAACACTTACGACGTGAGTATGAATTTATAGCACATAGTTGATGATTGAGGAAAATAAGTATATCGCTTTCCTTCAATTTCTTTCAAATAAAGTGCAGTTAGCATCCTGCACCAGTCATGCAAGGGATTTGTTTCTGAAGGGCTGCATAAAATTGAGAGAGATTGTACTTCACATACAGCACATTTGATAACAGAAATGGTTACACAGCTCAATAAATTATGTCTTCACAGTAAGTGTCAATTAAGGAATTGCTCCTTTTAGTGGATATTTTGGCATCTTTGGTTCAATGGAATGTGAGAAATTAACCGCTGGAAAGGACTTTAGGAACCATTTCTAAGTATGCAGGCTAAAGGAATAAATTGCCTGGGCCCTGGGCTTTATTGTAGAAGAGCAGCAGGACTTAGTTTATTGTACGAGCATGCTATGCTCCAATCACTTTCTTGAAAATGTTGGCCATTTCTTTTATGTTTTCTCCACTTACAAGTGTTCTGGTAATTTAGAATTCTGTCCTTTTAGTCTAAGCAATTACGGTAGAAGCTGAGCATTTTTTACTTCCTGTGTGGAGACTGCTTTGTCTATAATTTGAAACCTGCATGCTATACTGATAATCCCCTCGCTAGATTTAGTCCTAGAACAATGGCAAATGAGATCATGTATCTGGCTTTAAAGGGAGGATATTTATTTTATGGCCAATAATAAAAACGTGCTCAAATAGGGGTCATTAAATCTTTTGCTTCAGGATATAAACTGATTTCCCCAGATTTGAGACAAGATGCATTCCTTGATGTGCACTTAGGGATATGTCTCCATTTCACCTGAAATGTGGCATATACGCCAAGCGTATAAAGAAATACGAAGGTATGACGGACTATGGCATGAAGTGACCAGAACATTTTGAAGGAAAATGAATTGTTGCTGATTTTATCGTCAACTCCTTGGACCATTTATGGCTCCACACCTGACACAAAAGTGTAAAACACGAAAACCTGTTATTCCACTGCACAAATGAATCCTCTCTTCTTCTTACCAGAAGCATGCAGTTTGATGTGAAAGGGAATGTGCATAGTGCAGTAGAAAAAACACTGGCCTCAGAGAATCAAGAAGACTCGGAATCCAATTCCACTTTACTTCCTAAGTCATCTTGGCAGGCACTTGGGTCCCTTTTGGGTTGACATTCTCTCTGAATTTGGGGTTGTAATGCGATTGACCAACCTGAATAAAATAGCAGTTAAATATGAAGTGACAGTTTAACTTGCTGTTTGTTTTGTGTTCTTAGAATTTACGAAACCTTATATTAAGGCCATCTATACTCTAGCAAGCTGAAGCAAAAGATCGAAAAAGTTAGCCCCATTTGTAGATGAGGAAACTGAGGATCGAAAAGTTCACCCAGTGAGTTCACAGGCACCAGGGACTAGAACCCAGGTTTTGCTCTCTAAATCCAGTGCTTGTTAGCCCTGCCTTGTCCTGTCTCGCTTGATGTGAGGCCTGAACTAGGTAATAGAGTGGAAAATACATTGTAAGCTTTAGACCCACGTGATTATAAATTATTAGTGTGGAACACTAGGGTTTAAAAAATATGACATGATGTTTTTTACTCCTTTCCTACCAAGTCCTGGTTCTGATGTTTGTGGTATGGATGAAACGCCGTGATAAAGAGCGCCAGGCCAAGCAACTTTTGATTGATCCAGAAGATGATGTAAGAGATAATATTTTAAAATATGATGAAGAAGGTGGAGGAGAAGAAGATCAGGTGAGCAATAGTTGAAATCTTTTAAAAAAAATCTTTACGATCATATCAGGGGTGGGAAAATGTTAATAAATGCAGGAAGAGAATGCTGTTGTTAGGCTTCCATTTTATCACATTATCAGACATGGGGCACATTCTTTCCAATGTGCCCTGCAAATTTCTTGAATTTCTTTTTCAAGTGCCAGATGTCATTGTACTTATTTTGTAAGAAAATCATTAGCGTTATTTCAAAGAGCCTAGAATCCAAGCCCAATTCCAATTATATTTATACTAATAAAAATACTGTTCTTTATAGTTGTTCTTCAATGGATAGCCAAAATATAAGTAAAAGTAGTTTCTACATTGGCATCAAGATATGTATCTGGATGATAGAATAAGTACTGGCCTATTGGTCCCACAGGGGTGTACTGAGTACATTCAGTATTCCAGGCACTATTTTAATGACTGAGGATACAGAGATCGGCAGAACAAACACATATCTGCCCTCAAGGATCTTACATTCGTGAGATGTGTTTGAAATTAGAGACAATATCTAGTTCATCTTTGTATCCACATTTTTTTCACGGTGCCTGCCTCACATCAGTTGCATAGTAAATTTTAATGTGCCCTCTGGCTATAAAGTAACGTGAGATCCCATGGAACTGCATGCTTGTTCAAGGAGGAGAATTACCACTAGGTGGACGGTGATGAGCTTTACTTGCTTAGAAGCTGCATGTGAGAATAGCTGACATTTCTCTGGTCCATACAACATACCAAGCATTCCACTAAATACTTTAACTGCTGTTATAAAATCTCTAGGGAAGCGGGTGTGGCTCAATGGATAGAGTTCCCGTTTACCATATGGGAGGCCCGGGGTTCGCTTCCCAGGGCCTCCTTGTGAGGGCAGGCAGGCCGGCCCGCGCGGCGTGGTAGGCTGATGCAGCAAGACCTCACAGCAGGAAGCGGGTGTGGCTCAATCCATAGAGCCCCCGTTTACCATGCGGGAGGCCCTGGGTTCGCTTCCCGGGGCCTCCTTGTGAGGGCAGGCAGGCCAGCCCGTGCGGCCCGGTGGGCTGATGCAGCAGGACCTCACAGCAAGGGGGAGATAAGCAGACACAGAGGAAACACACAGCAAATGGACACAGTATAACACAAGCAGCAAGGGGGGGATAAATAAATAAATAAATAAATAAATCTTTAAAAAAATAAAATAAAATAAAATCTCTAAAAGCTGTGATATTAGTGCTATCAATGTCCCCACTTTTGTGATGGAAGACAGAGCCTTAGGGAGATTGGATTCTATAAATCATGCAACTAGGAAGTGCTAGTCACAAGATTTGAATCCAAGTCTGCCTGATGTCACAAACTAAACGTCTTACAACTCTGATATATATCTACTACCTCTTGAAATTATCTGGAAGATATTAATGTAATACTTGAGAAATTTCTATGGCTGTTATTTCTTAGATATAGCTGAGAGTTAGGTCATTTGCACCTACTAATGCAAATGTAAGGGATAGTGTTCTCTTTCTTAAGTATATAGAGAGAAACATTAGTGATAGGGCAGTTAACCCATGAACTGTATGTTCTCTTTTCTTTAATCCTTTGAGGAAATAATGTATATGCCTATCACATTTTGTTTTATAAAGCTCATTCACATCCATTGTTGTGTTGAATCTTTGTGGCAGCCCATTAAGAGTTTCCGATTTTCCATTTGCAGAGAGTTAGTGATTTGCTTTCAGAGTTTAAACCAGCAGAACCAGGACTCAAACCACATCTTCTGATTCCAGTTTCAGTGCTTGGTTTACAATACTTCTACTCTCTCATTGAGAAGAGATGCATGTTTAAAATATTTTGAAAACTTGACTCAAGTATGTAAAGCTGTTTTGAATACTGACTAATTAAAATGGCTCTATAAATATACCCCAGGGTTTCTTGTTTATAAATGTCTTTGAATATTAAAATTCATGTTTGGTTTAGTCCTTAATTCATCTATCCTTTTACTTTCCTACATTATGTTCAAGATCAACAAATGTGTATCAACAACATTCTCCCATAAATCTTCTGCTTTCGATATCTTACTTTTCATATCATCGTGCATAATTTTCTAGGCATAAACCTAAACCCAACTCAATGAAGCTTTAGTAAAAATACTAATAACTGCTAGACACGAGGATGTTACTCAAAGTTGGAGGACCCTAGTCAAGAACCAAGTTAGGGCGTTTTAGGTACTGGACCAGGAGGCTTGATATTGCCTGATCTGGATCTTTCTCCATCTCGTCACTAAACCCTTAAAAAAGTTGTTTGATAAGGTTGCATTACTGTAGTTGTTTTAAGGATAGATTTACTTCTTTATTAACTTTATCCACTTAGATTGATGCTTGAGATGAAATGGTAAAACCTATTGCAAGGTTTATTAAAATGATCATAAATCTTCAACATCTTTGCCTGACTTCAGAAATTATCTTTGCCCCAGGTAAACTCTTGGGTGTGACTGTGTTGCTCCCTTCCCACTTCCAAAGATTTTTCTGGAACTTTCTCTTTATTGTTCTCTCTGGCTGATTTCTTTATTCAGTGCTGGTTTTTTTGTGGTATCTCCTTGTAGCCTCTTAAATGTTTAGTAGTAAAATTACCATAATGGATTTTTTAAAATTCATTCTAGTTTTCACATTATAATGACAGAATAGAATGTGCAGTGTAGGAATGCTACACCCAGGGTTCTATCACCGCTGCCTCTCAAGTGGTTCATGAAATCCATTCACTTATCAGTAAATCAGTATCATCATTTCCCTGCAACAGCTTCCTAAATGGGTGTCCTGTCTCTGGATTAACACTCTGTCCACTTTTAGGAATTTATGTAACTCCAAACATCTTCCCTAGCATCACAGCATTTCCGCTCTGCACCTAACCGTGGGTGCACCCCCCTCACGCACAGGTAAAAGCCTGTGAGACACAGTTGGTGAGTGGGTACACCACCCCCAAGACGCTCATGCCTCAAGCCTGTGCTTATGAGGCCGGGGTTCATTCCATCCTAGTTTGGGAGGTTTGTCCCTAGGCCCTTTAATGACAGATTCCTTTCTTCTTCCCGGCAGTGCTCCTCCAGAAATAAAAGCACCTTTGGGTCACTTTTTTCTCCCAGGAAGGCCTCCTCAGTTTCTATACCTTATTCAGTTAGGCTTCATTATATTCTCAGCCATCTTACCATTTCAAAACATGTGATTTTGTAACTTAATTGGCTTGTTCTTGGTTTTAGATTGTGAATAATAGTCTCATGACTTCAATATCCCAACCAGAGGCCGAAGACTCCCCACAGGTAGTAACCACTGCTCATATTGACAGGGACCATTTCCAGATCCTAGTAGCTTCCTTGTGCCCCCTGCCAGGCAGTATCCCTTCCACCAAAAGTAATCAGTATTTTTAAAATCTATCCCCGTAAACTTAGTATTACCTATTTTTGAATTTTATGTAAATAGTTACCATATAGTAGGTACATTTTGTGTCTGGCTTGCTTTATTCAACATTATTTCTGTGAAATTCATTCATGTTGCATATAGAAGTAGTTCATTTTTGTCATCACTGAATACTATTCCATTGTAAAAATTAACCATATTTTACTTATCCCTTCTACTACACTTGGACATATGAGTTTATCCAGTTGGGATCTTATGAACAAAACTGCTCTGAACATTTGTGTGTGTGTGTGTGTGTGTGTGTGTGTTGGTGGATTTCTGCTGGTATGTGCTCAGGACTTGAGTTTCTGGATCATAAGGTATACATTTGGGCAGGTTTAGTAGAATTCTGCCGTGTTTCCAAAACGTTTGTACCACTTTCTCCCAAGCAGGGTATGAGAGTTCCAATTGCCCCACATCCTCACCGGCAACTTTTGTTTTTTGTTTTATGTTTTTTCCCAATCTTTAAAAATCTTAACTGTATGTCTCATTATAATTTAATTGGGGTGTTCCTGCTGACATATTTGATATCTTCTTTGGTGAAGTTTTTGTTAGCTCATTGGCCTTTTTTCTTTTGGTTGTCTGTCTTTTTCTTATTCATTTGTAGGAGGTCCTTCTATATTATGGTTATGGATCCTCTGTCAGAGAAATGCATTGTAAATATCTTCTCCCATTCTGTAGCTTGCCTTTTTTATTTTCTTAATGGTATCTAATGATAAACAGAGGTTTTTAAATTTAATGAAGTCTAGTTTATCAATTTTTTCCATTATGGTTAGTGCTTTTGTATACTATTAAAGAAAATTTTGCCTACCCTGAGATAATAAATCCTTTCCCACCCCCATATATCTTCATATTATCTCCTGGAAGCTTAATTTTTTACCTGTCACATTAAATCTGTGATCCATCTGTAATTGTTTTTCGTTTAGTGTAAGGTAGAGCTCAGGGTTCTTTTATTTTTTTCTCCCCCCGCCTCCCCCCACTGTTTGCATTTGCTATCTGCTCTTTGTGTCTGTTTGTTGTGTGCTTGTCTTCTTTTTTTAGGAGGCTCTGGGAACCCAACTGTTGACCTATCATGTGGGAGGGAGGAGCCCAAGTGCTTGAGCCACCTCTGCTCCCTCAGGGTTCTTTTTAATTGTTTTCCTATATGGTTATCCAGTACCGTTTACTAAAAAGATAACCCTTTCCCTGCATTGCAGTGGCTCCTGTGTCTTAAAACAGGTGATTATATATGCGGATCTCTGCATCTGTTTCCAGACTCTCTGTTCTGTACTCCTTGTTCTGTTTGTCTATTTGGGGGCCAATACCACACTGTTTTAATTACTGTAGCTTTCTAATATGTCTTGAATTCTGATAAGGTAAAACCTTCTTCAAGGTGTTTTTCAAGGTTTCTGGTGGATTTTATATTTTGCTTGTGTTTTCCTTAAGTAAAAGAAACTATTTAATAATCTTAGTTTCTAAGTGAATTTAATCCAAGTACTTCTCTGTTCTCTAAATAAATGTTGTTGCTTTAAATCTTGAAATCATGGTAAATGCAGGAGAAATTCAGTTTTGTGAAATCCACTGATTCTGTTTTTCCATAATACATGGATGGCTCCCTGTTAGAAATTCTGTTACTTTGTAGTGTGCATTTTTGGCCGGGGAGTATGATTCAGACTTTTTCAGTTTGCTTGAAGATATTATCTCTTTACAACAGTAGGCCTCAGAAATGGGATTGGTGCCATGTTATGTTCTAGACAAGTTTTAGTTGATTTTTATTGTACAGAACTGGTATTTTACAGAGCATGTGTACTACCTCAAGAAGTGGATGGGGATTGGGCTGCAGCATGTGGCTATGGCTTGTGATATCAGGCAGTGGTCTGATTGATGGCTCAGCTGCAAAGTCTTAAAAACTGCCAGCCTTTAAAAGATTGGGTAGTTCTCAGGTCAGTGTAGGTAGTTAATAGAGGCCAGGTATCAGGAGATGTCGGTAACATCAAGCCTAAAGCTAGAAAATATCCTTCTTACCAGGAGCTAACTCATTAGAAAAATAACAAAAGTTCTTTACAAGGGTAGTCTTTTTCTTCCCTGCTTTTGGTTAGCATCTCTGTCTGTTTAGGGTCTGTGCCAAGATACATGCTGCTAATTTCTTTAACAAAATAAGCGAGAGGGACCTAAGAGAAGAAGGGGAAAAATAAAATAAAAAATGCCTCTGTATCTCTCATCTTGCCCTTTGTGTGGTGAGACTTTTATCAGTGCTTTTGGATATTCTCCTGTGGTTTAGATTGTCAGGAGACTAGGTTGGGT
The DNA here is from genome assembly GCA_029593785.1 of Cabassous unicinctus. NCBI lineage: Eukaryota > Metazoa > Chordata > Mammalia > Cingulata > Chlamyphoridae > Cabassous > Cabassous unicinctus. The sequence goes on from JAQZBX010013613.1 coordinate 22,162, forward strand.
CTTATTAGAGCTAACATTAGGTATGTTTTGAACAGGAGCATTATCTGCTCAGACTGCTGTTGGTTGTTGGACAGACACATTTAGGAGAATGTCCAATCTTTTTTCAAAGGGCGAAGTTCTGTCTTTATCAGCCTCACTGCCATAATCAGCAGGGGTTTGGGTGGTTAGCAAGTCATATTTAATTACCCTCATTAGTAAATGTCCTTCTATGCCCTTTTTGGCCGGTGGAGCTGGTTGCAGATACTGTATCACCTTTAATTTTCTTTGTATCTAGCTCCTACCATATCAGGGTCACTAATAAAATCAGGGTGAATGTACCATACAGCCCACAGTTCTCATTGCCTGAAATCATGCACTTTTAGCCCTTGGATCGGAAACACAAACTTGTAACTTTCTCCTCTTTAAAGCTTACACTCAATTATAATTGTAGTTAAACAAATATTTACTGAGTTTATTATGTTCACAATGCTCACTGGTGCTCACTTTAAACAACCTCTGTCTACATCACTTGACATGTGGCGTCATTCTCCAGAATATTAGCAAAGGCTGTTATTTTGGTTTACCTAGTCTCAGGCACTGTGCTAAGGGCCTTATACGCATTATTTTATTCCACCCTCACAACCATATGCAAAGTGGGCACACACTGTGAGAAAGTAGGAAAGTGGAGATTAAATCTAGATCTGTCTAGGTCAAAAGATGTTTCCCCTACCCTAGCATGAACTAGCATTGGCAAAGCTCAGGCTCACCAAGGAAATCAAGACAGTGCCTTTTATAATGCCATTTAAATTTCTCTGAAGAAGGCTCTCCCATCTATGAGGTAAGCTCTGGGACATCCAGCAGCTTCCACTGCTCCAAAAGTTAATGTTGACAATTTGCCATTCCCAGGCCCTTGGGCTTTTATGGAAACTCTTCATCTATGAAAGAAGGTGCTGCTGTAGATCTCTGGGTCCACAGATAACAGTCAGAAGTCCTTGGAATCCTTTGGACCATGGGTGGTGGTTCAGGGGAATAATGCCAGCTTTTAGGGAGCAGGGCTTCTTGTCTCCACAGGCAGTTAACACATCACAGATTAAAGCCTTTCAAATCCAGGTGGGACAGAAAGTCAGAGTGGCTCTCCACATCAATTTTCTCTTCACCGCATCAGTTCTCTCTTCACCACTCTTGGAGTCCCGGCCCTTGTTGCTCCTGTATTCCAGGTCTGTCTTTCCATGCTCACTGCTGCTGAGCGTGGCCTCACAACTGGCTAAATTTTCTTCCCTCAGTCTCTTCAGACATGGCCCAGCACCTCTAGGGCTCTGTGCTGTAGGTTTTACATTCCAGGACTGAGAAGGTCCTACCTGAATTCCCAAATTTCATTTCTTAAATTCTAGATACTTGTTCAGGCCTAGTTTCTTTTGCATCATAGATGGTTCTGAACTCTCCGATGGGATGTGTCTAAAAGGTGAGTTCTGTGATCTTGGGGACCTGTGAGTTAGATATGGCCCACAGGTGTGCTTTATTTAGCTTGCAGAAAATGGAAAAATTCACATAAAATTTAGATTTCCAACTCTTTTCACAAAATGGAAAGTTTTTTGGGTACCAGACCAGCACTTGCACGTGTAAAGAATCACATAAAATTCCAGGGTAAAGGGACTCATGATAGGAGTGCCTTTTGGTGGTCCAGGTCTCTAGGAACCAAAAGGTCCAGATGGAATTGCTCTCTGAGTGGCAAGTAACTTTTTTTTTTAAATTTACTTGATTTCTTATGTGATTTATGGAAATTAGCCTCAGTATATAGTAAATGAGATCCCCAGAGTCACCATGACACAGAAAGCACATCTGCAAAGCACAGGTGCCTGAGATGGACCCACAGTTGCTATAACATACCTGGGATTGGGCTTGTAGGAATGGGGAGACTGAGGGCTGATGACCTAGTTTCCCTCTCATTGCCCCTCCGCTGTTCATTTTAAACTGCAGTGGGATCGAAACCCCTGCACTTCTGTGCTAATCCCATATTACATCCCAGTTCTGGGGCTCAGCCCACAGTTTCCATCTGCCTATCTCTCTTTAGCCATCAAGATTCTCCTCAAGGCCTCTTGTCCTGGGATTCCAGGCTAAATCAAGGGTCCTTCCTCTGTTCTCACGGTATCCTGTGTCTGCCTTAATTTTGAGTTTGTGTGTCCAGCTCCGGTACTGACCTCAAGCTCTGTGAGATCAGGAACTTGTCATATTCATTTTTCATTCCAATACTCAGGACATTCGACATCTGGCAGGTATTCACAGGAAGTGTGCTGAGCTGCTTCAGGCTCTCTTACTGAATCGCTGACTTAGTTTGCAATTCTAGTTACAGGGTTAATTCAACCAGTAGATCCCTGATACATTCACCTTCAGTCTTTGAGATCTCTTGTGTCTTCAGGAAGTGAAAATAGCATTCATAAATGCTAGCATTGACTGCAGACCTGTTTTGTGTCAGGCACTATACTATGTTCTCAGCTTGCATATTTCATATAATCGTCCCAGTAACTCTGTGAGGGAGATACTGCTGTTAATCCAGTTTTCAAACCCAGGTCCACGTGATTTGAGTTTGAGCTCTCATCCATGGTGCTGGAGGTCATATGATAGGTGCTTTGTTTAGTCTTGCTGGTCTGTAGCAGGCAGGTGTTATGGTTAAGGTCAGTGAAGCTCAGCACTCTGCCACAGTTTATTAGATGATCACTGGTAATCTGGCTTTGGAATAGGCAAAGGGTAAGACCCAATTAATTGGTTAAGCGGGGCTTGCAAAATTGAGCACATTTTGACATTAACAAAGTTAGAATCTGGAGAGGCAATCTGAGCAGCCAAGATACTTAAAAAAAAAAAATTTAAAAAAAATCTGCGTATGCAATCTGGGCAAAAGGAACTCAAATCCAGGCAGGATGCCTAGAAAGAGAGGGTTGAGGCACGAGTAACAAGAAAGCTCCTTGGGAACAAGCCAGGCACTGCCCTGAGTCAGGGGGTCTCTGCTGGAGCCACAGGGTCTTTATGGACTTCTTACCAACCTCAGGAACCAGCCTCAATGTGGGCGACCAAGCTCACCACATGTGTGGTTTAAACATGATCTATTTGATTCTTTTTAATATCTGTTTTACAAAATCATTCTGCCTTATGAGCAAACTAACAGATGGCCGAATCTGGATATAACTGGAGACCACTGTCAACATTTTTAATTTTGGCTAAGACATTCTCTGGTAATGATGTTCCCAAGTTATTTAAACATTTATACTCACCTGAAAATGCTGGTATGTATTAATTATCAAAAGAGTGACACCGATTCCAGAGGAAAGTCTCACCAGGGATTGGTTTAGTACCTTGTCGTTCCCTTTTCGTGTGCTATTCTCAAAATTCTTATGGCCAGGTGGTATTCATTGGTAAGTGTATGGTCAAATACATTCTGGACTTGTTGGTGTCCATGTCCTACTAGTTATTAACTATTTTGAATGTGCACATGATTTGCACATGGCTATTTCCCTGCTATTCCTGACACTTCATGCAAATGAACACAATATTTCATGTAATTTATTGTAATATGCATTCTTGCTGACTAATCATAAGTTTACATCTAACTTTAGGGGAATGGAAAGTTATCTATATCCCATTAATAACAATGCCAAGGAGTATGTGTTAGCATTATGCAAAAAAAAAAAAAAAGTTGAGGTATTAGATGCCAAAGTTCAGCCACTTGCTGTATCTGCCCACTGCCTATCTTGTAAATAAAGTTTTATTGGACCACGGCCATGCCCATTGTTACGTTTTCTGTGGCTCCTTTCTTGCTGCAACAGTCTGCCCATGACAGAGATTACATGGCCCACAAAGCCTAAATTATTTACTATCTGGCCTTAACAAAAAAGTTTGTTGACCCTGCTGTAGATTTATTATATTAATAGAGGTCTCATTAGCATTTTTCTCAACAGGTAGGATAATCTTAAGGCTAACATATGAAATTTTTATAATCTGCCCAAGGTCACACAGTTAAGATATAATGGAGACAAGATTGGAATCAAGACTCTCTGCTTTCAGAACCCGTCTTTTTAAATCATAATACCATACTACTTTTGCTCTATTGAGTTTGCGTGTAATTGTTTCATAGATCAAAGAATATACTTGTTTAGGAAGTTCCAAAGTGATGTGACATAAATTAGAAAAGGATTTTGAGGCTCTGTCACCACATTCCCAACCAGATGTCATTTCTTTATTACCAACTTTTAGGTTCCTTCTAAGATAGACTATTAGGTCATGCTCAAATAGAATGACTTTCATCTTTGTCCAGGTAGTGACATTTTTATTTTTTTACAAGGAGAAATTGAGGCTTAGGGTAAGAATAGGTACCTGAAGATGCATTTTGATGGCTATACTTTTTGTCTCCCAAAACGCAGTGCTTGGAGGAATTAAGAAATAGGATATTCTTTATAGGGCTGTAACTGAATCACATGGAAAAGATGGGAATTACAAACATTAAGAGAACACACACATTTCAGGTTTCGGAAGAAAAATCCTCTTTCTGAAGCCCTGTTACTCTGCTAGATCCTAAAGGCTCCACTCACCCACATCCCTTCTTCCACCAGCTCCTCATTTGCAGCTATTTACATTTTCATTTCTCATATTTTTGGTAATCTTTTGGGTAGAACATTAGGTTTTCATTATTTTTATATGTGTACTTTTTAAAAGGCATTAGACGAAAAGCTCTATGATTATAACTGAGTCTGTGGCCCAAGATACTCTTAGGAAAGTGTTTGTTGAATCAATTATAATTAAATTGATTTTGCTGCATTTTTCCAAAAGAATACACCACACATTTTACAATGAGAAATGAGTTGTGAAAAAACTGTGGCATTTCCAGTCTATGAGGCAGAGCCATTATTTAGGTAGCACCAAAGAATGAACCTTCAACTCATTCATACTTGTGAAAACAGGTAACCTTTTAAAAGAAGCCATGGCAGGATAGCATGAACAGAAATCCATAGAAGCAGAAACAATGACTGTGGTCCCTAAATGTGGGGACTCACTGCCTCCCTTCTGGAAATGGAAAACTGGCTATCAAGTAGATTAAAATGTCTGTGAAAATAGTGGGGAGGCTTCATTTGTATATTTTTAAGTCCCCAAGTTATTTCATCTCTATTAGGTTTATGATTCAAACCAGAATGCTTTTAGCAAATTTTTATTTGGGGGAAGGCTTTAATTTTACATAGAATCTCCTTAGTTTTCCACATCATTTTGCCTGTTTTTTTTATAGATACTGTTGCCATCATAACTGCATTTCACTGGGAAAGAAAATCAGGTCATAATGTAATTTACATAAAGCTTGGAAAGGATGTGACTTACTTGTCAGCAGTTGTATGGTAATGTGTTGACACCTTATCACCATTTTATTCAATTATTTTAATGCCAGGAGCTATAGAGGGTGAGATAATGTCATTCTATTCCACTTCCTTTCCTTTTCTGTGTCTGTCTGAAGAGTTCCTTGCTTGTGCCACAGTCAGCTTTTTTCTAGATACTTTTCTTCAGAATTTGGTCCATTTACTTTCATGTTAGTATTTTTATTTCTTTCTGTCACTCTGTCTCAAAACATTAAAAACACTTACCTTACCTATGGGGGAATTTTAAATGACTTGCCTTTGCTACCGTAGAAGGAAAATTTTCCCTTCGTTGTGTAAATGTAGTTGCCCTAACAAACCAAAGCAGATGGAAATCAAAAGTAAAGTCAACACTTAAAGCATTGGACCTGAAGATAGTTTGGATGCTCAAAGCAGTTTGCTTGTTTAATCGCAATCCCAGAGTCTCGAAAGTCCACCGGCCCTTTGAAAGAAAGCTGGCAATGTGAGATCTGGTGGTCTCGGGAGCCAGGTCCAGTGTGACGTCAGAGGAGGCTCCAAAACCCCAGTAACAGCACTGAGAGCAGCCTCGAGCTTCTTGGCAGCACAGCCCAGGCATTGAAGCCAGGAGTCAGAGTGATGTGGTGTCCGTGGGGTCAACGAAGTAGCGTCTGCACTGGGTTTTATAGGAAGTGCCCCTTTGGCTGGCATCAAGCCAGTCCAGGTCACATTCTCACATACATCTGGTTATCACCCGTTACAAAAACATGTTTTCCTTAATTTCTTTACATTCTAATTATGGTCAACATGTTTACCATGTTTTGGGGGATTCAAGATCATTAATGTATCAATACACAACCCACTTATACCAGCCCTTGCCTTGGAGATAGTGTGAGACTGGTAAAGGGCCATGAACTTTGAGTGCCCACTTAGTGATAGATGCTTCTTGGACCTAATTAGATATCTTCCTGGCCCCAAAAAACTTTGAGGTTTCTTTTAACCAGCTGTTCACAGTCCTAGAGACTCCTTCCATCCTATCCAGATGCTAGAGGTCAGTGCCTAATCAGCATAACCACCTTGAACTCTTCTTCTAGCGCTTAAACCCTAGACATTTCCCCCCTCAACAGACTATTTCATGACTTTCTTCACTGGCATATGGCAAAAAGTTACAGATTTTTTTTTTTCTTGCTCTTCTGGTTTGTTTTGTTTTTTGACATGGCTTATCTGACCTTGGACAAATCATTAATCTCACTGAGCTGCAGTAATTAATCGAGTAGGAACAATAGCACCCACTGGGAAGGATTTTTGCTTGGATTATATGAGCTTCCATATGGGAAAGCACCTAATGGAATTCCTGACAGGTGATGGGCACCAGATAGGGGTTGATTTCCTTCTTTCACACTCTCAGAGCTGAAAACAGCATCCAGCACCCAGTAGGCACTCTTTAAATACGCATGGAATGGTAAAGGAAGGTGTTCACTGATCCCTGAATAGGTTGATGCACAATTCTATAGGTTCTATTTGCAATTTAGCCTTCTGAAATTTTTGGTCTGGGATTCCAGAATCTCCGTTTATACTGATACAACATTTTATATAAAAGTAACCAAATGCCCTAAGGTAGGTTTGTGGTATCATTTTCTGAACAAATTGTAAATCATTGCAAATCAATGGAATTTAATAAGAAAAGCAAGAACCAGAGTTTTAACTGCTGACTTAACTTCTTACAACTAACTCTCCCAGAATTCTATCACCCTTAAGACATTTTAAGTCATAGAAAAAAAAATTTTTTTTTAATTTACACGCAATGTTAATCTTCTAAAACCCCTAACTCCACACTCTTTCTACAAATAGTTGCCAAGTAATGCACATTCTATCATTAGTTAAAACAAGATTTCCCCCAGCCTTCATTTGAAAATTAGATTTCCTTAGGGAGTTAACAGAGTAATGGTTGACAATCATAAAGGAGTTTTCAGCTCCACTTTTTCTCTAGGGAGTTTTAGGAGCCAAATAAAGATTCCCTCTTGAATTGTTTCTTTATAATCTTCAGAAGTAAGACCATGAACCCAATGACATTGAAAATGTATTCATTCTCTGTAATTCTCTTTGTAATTCTCATCCCACATGTTGTCATTTGTGTGTTAAAGTAGGGCATTATGAGATTTTAAAGATGTGTAATTTAGGAGGTTCGCCTAGAGCGACCACTTATCAAAAGGCCTCAGATCAGGACCTTTGCCGTAGAGCACAGATATAGACGTCAGCAACAGAGCCCAGCCCTGTGGCCTGAGGACACTTGAATCTGCTCCCCTCCCCCAGATGCAGATTTGTAGATCCCATGTTTGCAAGCAGAGGAAACCGTCACGGAGAAACTGTAAGCTGTATTTTTCACGCAGTTTCCAGCTTCTTGTAAATCAGCAATTCCTGCCTCTTTTTAGATACCATCATAACTGAGGGATACGACATGTTTCCATGAGTATGGGGACTCACCAGGACAGTGATTCTCAGCGATGGGACTGGATTCTTTCCCTCCCCGCCCCCTCCATTGTGAATTACTGCTATGCTGTCATCCAAGCCACATTTCCTTGAAGTGGCTGCTCTTTTGAACCTCTGGCATGAATACCCTAGCTGAAATTATATTCAATACTTTTTTTAATGAGCACTTGCTATGGGCTTGACACAATGATAGTGGAAAGGACTGAACAGGACCAAAGAACTCTTAGGACTGTTCCTGCTCTCTGGTTCTTAAGAAAGATATCAAAAGAAGAAAAAGAATCTATGAATTAATATGCTGTTGTGTAAGTACTATCCATTCATTAATAAGCGAAGCAATCATGTTGAGGCGGTGTCCTTGTCCAGAGGGAATAGTTGCTACTGGCTGCGGCAAATCGTTATGTCAGAATGTGAGCTCTGGCATTTTCAGGTGAATACCCCCCGTGTCCAAAAGTTGGCAACATAATGCATTTATGTTTACAACCTTTGGATGCAGTGTGAGCTCTTTGAGAAATCAGGGTAAAGAAGTTCTTTGCAGGTAAGGAATAGCATGAGCAAAGCTTACATGCCTCTTTTGTCTCTAGTTATACCTAACAAATTCCTCCACATGCCTACAAATTGTCCATAAACCATCATAAAATGTACTGACGACCATCAAGGAATATATCACCTGGTAAGACACAGTCCTTAAACATAAGATTCAGTCACCTATTTTCATGTAATTCAGACTTCCAGTAAAGTATTTTCATCCTCACGGTAGAAATGTTAATTGTCAGTTATAAGTGTACTTAGAATCTATTTTTTCCCTTTCTACGAACAGCTTCAGTTATTAGAACACACACCTATCCTGGTTTATACTGTTATATTATGCTTTGTACTTAGGCAATTAAACCTGCCCTGGAAAAATATCCTTCTTAGTGTGTAAGTATTCACAGTTCTCTTTATTTTGTATAGTGTTTTAGCATTTCAAAGGCTTTCATATCTGTAACATCATTTTATGCCTTTATTTTAAGATATTCTACAAATAACTCATAATTGTAAATTCTGTGAAATTTAAATGCTCATTCAGCTTTGTGTAAATGATTTGCAACATTCAACTCTGAACAAGAGAAAACAACAACATGAGCCTTCGCTAATGCTCGTTTCGCCCAAGATGGTCCTTTTGCCCCATCCCATGTTTTGTTCAACGTTCAAACCAACCGCTAGTTTCCCGCCTCCGAGTATTTTATACCTTTTGATATTGCAAATTTATATCACACCCTGGCTTTTCCTATGGTTTGCGCATTACACGTTTCTGCAATGAGGACCTTTGTAAGTTGTCTTTGGCCTATGAGGTTAGTTGACTCTCTTGGTAAGGGATTGTTTGGGGGAAGTGTTGTCAGGATCAGAGTGCCTCATGGAACGTTTTGAAGTCAAACACACCTGGTTATGATTCTCATCTTAATCACACACTAGCTGTGTAGCCTTGGGCAAGTTACTCAACCTCTCTGGGTCTGTTTTGTCATATTAGAAAGTACTAGTGAGAAAATATTTGTCAAGAGCCTGGTTGAATGCCTGACGAATGCCTGGCATGTAGTGAGTGTGAATGTTAGTGACTTTTTCCCCTCTGTCTCCTTTGGTTTTTTCATCATTCTTCACATTCCTGTCCCTTGGCACCCATCTGTCTAGTTTGCTACTCTCTAAATCGAGCATTGTAACTCAGAGTTGAATATGCTCATGAATAGCTGGGAAAAGAGCCAGGCTTTAAAGTCAAATCGATTACTCAGTCTGTTTCTGTCCCTTAATGCATCTGGGAAAGTGAGCCAAGTTACTCAGTTTATTTGAGACTCAGTTTCTTTGTCTCTTAAATGGAATAGTAAAACAATATTTTTAAGAGAATTAAATGAGCAAATACATGTAAAGCACCTGGGACATTGCCAGAACATGGTCAATGTCCAAGCGTTCAAGAAATCAAAAGCACTGTAGATACAGTGTAAGTGATTTTTAGACCGGTTTGGGGCAGAAATCCAAAGTCTGAACTGAGAAGAGTACCACAAAATCTGTACTTTTGTAAATGTCAGTGTTAGATTGGAGAAGCTTGGCTAAGCTGGGGATATGGCATTCTTTATCACCAGAATTTAGAGGTTTGAAAACTACATATTATTTGCTCAAACCTAAAATTGTGATGTAGTTCCACATTAAAGTCAGTTTCTTTAGACATTCCTGTCCAGCTGGCTGGTGTTAAAGCTGAAAATAGTTCTGAGGGCCCAGCCTGTGCTCAGAGCACCCTTTGTCTTTTTCACAAGTTCTGCTTCACATTTCTGGGAGGGAACAGGCTATTTTTCTAAGACATTCTCATGAGGCTGCCTCAGAAGAGAATTTTGGCTCACTGATCTAGCATTCATGGACCAGCAGTTGGGCCACGTAGTAAATATTTTATTTAGACTTTGCAGGCCACATAGAGTCTCTGTCATATATTATTCTTTGTTTTTGTTTGCTTGTTTAATAACCCTTTAAAAATGGAAAAGCCATTGCTAGAGAAAACTAGGCTATAGGTCACACTGCATGCATAGGCTATAGTTTTCTGACTCCCTCTCTTGTCCATAGAAGGGAGGAAAGAATGTAGGACAGATTTGAAACCAATTGTGCTGATAAACTAATGTCTTCCTTTAGGGAAAAAGCACCTGCATTGATTTTTTTTTTTTTTTTAATATTAAAGATATTAATTTAGTATCTTTGCCCCTATGGTAAAACTGTATTTTATAACCAGGTTTTAGTCATTTTATAGTGGGACCTCATCTTGCTGCTGTTTTCCATTGGAAAATGATGAGAACATTTTAAAGCAGATGGAGCACAGACTGTAGCAATGAAAAACACAGAAGAAAGAACTGTGTGAAAGAAATATTTAATCATAACATGAAAAAAATCACAGCGGCAACTTTTCCATTATGTTAAATTTCGCTCATTTCTATGCATTGGGTTAAGTGTTTAAAAACCAAAGTTGCCGTTTTCCACCTTCATTCCCATTGACATTCTTCTCAGAACTCTAGTGGTCATGCTTTCTTGATTTTGTCTTTTGCAGGACTATGACTTAAGCCAGCTCCAGCAGCCTGACACTGTGGAACCCGATGCCATTAAGCCAGTTGGAATCCGACGACTGGATGAGAGACCCATCCACGCAGAGCCCCAGTACCCAGTCCGATCTGCAGCCCCTCACCCTGGGGACATTGGGGACTTCATTAATGAGGTAAAAGAGGGACTTTTTTTCTTGGAAAAGCTTTTTATTGTTGTTGTTATTGGCCTATGTGAGCCACAAATTGTTTAAAACAATGTATTTCATTAAAAGGCACTTGGTTTTCTTAAGTTTTTCTTTGTGGGAAAGTAAATGTGACTTTAGCAAGTGAGAATAAATTTAATTGCTTTGTTCAAACCAAAAGAGATCTATCAAATTAATATCCTGCATGTGTAAAATTACATTCATCATATAATTTTCAGTATTAGTCACACTACTTCCAAGAAGGATATTTTCCTAGATTACAAGTAATAAATAGACTAACAAAGTGAAAGTCTATTCTGATTTCATTTATTAACACTGATAAATGTAATACTAGTTCACTTTCATTTCCTCACACTCTACCCTTTGAATCCCACAAATGGTGAGAATTCGGTGCCTCCCAAATGACTAGACAGTTCCATGAAATGAGATTAGTTGGAAGAGCAGCTAAATTAAATATTATGTAAGTGATTTAAATACTTGTCTAGTGGAGGCGTTTTAAGAGCCTCTGTAAGAGGAAGCTAATTCTCTGTTGAATATAACAGATATGACTCTCACTGTCAAAATTATTATGGCATTCTTTTATTTCATTACTGACCAAGAGTTCTGCTATACTTAATATTCAAGTTTTGAAGTTGAATGATTTGTGTTGTTCCTTTTGATCATGTCTATAACTCTACTCTTATTCTATTTTAAAATTTTTATGGATTTATAAGAGAGTGATACATAATGTCATTGATTGTGTGTATATGGCAGGACATTTGTTCTCCGGCCATATCTTCCCACTCAGTATCTCCAAAATCAGAATTGGTCCCAGTGCATTACTAAGTGGAATGTATCTGTTATATGTGGCCTTCAGCCATTTATGTACTGATAAGACTTAATTCCCGAGCTTCCTTGAAATAGTCATATAATATGTAAATTATATAACTTTAGGTTTTAGATACACTTATACTTGTAGAAAAAGCTTTAAAACACAATTGGAATATTTTTCTGCCTCTGCAACCATCCATTACAGTCTATTCCTAAAATACATGCTTTTTTCTGAACATATATATTCACTTCTGTTAAATAGGTAATAGTTTAAAATGTAGTAGACATATATTTAAAAACAGATGGAAGCCAAAAACAACAGAAGGCCAGTTGCTCCTTTATCTGCAAAAATATACCCCAACTTTTGCAGCTTTTATTTATATATAAGCCTGGTTAACAGAATTTGGAGGAATATATATATTTGAATATATAAGGGTGCCTGATGATGGTTTTATTTCTAATTTAGCTTTTATCATTATGAGAGACTGTGTAGATGTTTAGATACTCCTGTGATTGTCAGGTTTCAAGACGTGGTGAATCTTCTGAGCGTACGTTTAGTGATTGGCATTTTTTAAACCTATAATTCTGGTTTCAGTGTAATTCAACAAATACCTACTAACTGTTTCTGCCTGTCCCTGAAGTGCCAGAATTCCATGGGATTACGTCACTGACCCTTTCTTTTCTCAGTGATAAAGTTCAAATTCCTGAGCATCATTTATAAGGTCCTTGATAATCTGATTTCTGCCTCCTCCCCCACCACATTCCTTTCCTGGGCTGTAGCCTCACTAAACCATTTGTAGTTCCTGAAAGGCATCATGCTTTTGAACATACCATAATTTCTCCAGGGCCCTTAGCTTCTCGACTACCTGGAAAACTCCCATGTTGCCTTCAGAATTCAGCTCAAACATCCCCTTCTCTGTGAAGCCTTCCTTCCTGGAAAGGTTTAGCAAGGTAATTGCTCTACCATAGCCCTTAACCAGTCAGATGGTAGCTGTCAATAGTTCTTCCTTCTACTTGAGCATGTCAGTTCTCTCCAGGATGACGGAGACTGTTCTGTGTTCTTCTTTGTATCTTAAGCATCTGTGCCGCCTTCCTGTCAGGTTTTGTTGTTTTAAGGAATTAGGAGCATTATGGCAGGTGTGTAGGGCATGAACTATGGGCGCCATCCAATCTGCATTTGATTGGGATTCAGAGGAACCCAAGTCAGGAGCCCTTAGTTCCATTGTGCTGATTACATCAGAAAACAAAGGTAATGGCTGTTCTGAGTTTGTGTTTTCGTGTATGCTCTGTGTGTGTGTGTGTGTGTGTGTTTGCATCTATGAGTGTGTTCGTTGATTTTTTTTTCACTACACTTTCTTCAGTAGATAGAGTATCAAGTTAATAAGATTCAGTTACCCAGTCCTTCTGATACCACAGCAGAAAAAGTCACAGTAGGGATTTCCATTTGGAATTGCTTTTGCCCAAAACAGTTCTCAGGTATACAATTTAAATGGTGGCTTGAGACCAAAACAAGTATGTGTAATTACTTACATGAAAAATTCAGTTCCAAACAACTGACTTGCAAATTAACACCTAAATTATAATTGAGTCATCATTTGAGGGATGTCTGCAATATGTTAAAAATGGCTCATTTTGAAACCATCTTGAGCTTGGTTTAGGATCATTCATTCAGCAAATAACTATTGAATGTCTACCATGTGTAAGGTGACTTTGCTGGCCAAAAATTAAACATAGATTCTCTTTATGTGTGTTACCTACTTACTGCCCGTACAATCATTATAAAATGCAAACATTGCCAAGTCTGAAGTTTCTTTGCCAGGCCTAGGAGGCCTGTTGTGGTCTGGTTCTTACTTGGCATTCTAGCTTTATCTCACACCCCTCCCCAGCTTGCATCCTGCAGGCCAGTACTTTTAGTTTGCAGTCTCATCTTGTGAGTCCATGCCAGGCCAGTTTACATGGTATTCTTTTTACCTGGAATGTCCTTCCCACTTTTTCTAGCTGTAACTTCCTTCCAAAAGTCTTTGTAAACCCACATAGGGGCAGAAACACAGAGTATGGGTTAGGCGCCATCCAGGGGGTGCCCACTGTACCTGGAACTCATCTCCCTTCATAACACCTATGCCAAGGTCCCTTCTGCCTCTCATCTGAGCCCTTGCGTGGTCCAGGCAAAGAGGCACATATCCCTGGAGCTGAAGTCTGGGACACCTTGGTTTGGTGAGTAAATGAATGGGTGAAAGAATCAGATTTGGGAGTCATTCACAAAAAGGTGATAACTGAATCCCTAAAATCTACTGTAATTGCAAGGTAGAGAAATGTGGAGGAGTAGAAGGGGGACCAAGAATCTGTTCCAAGGAGTGCCCTACAATTGGAGACAGGAAAAAAGTTAAGGTGTCACAGAAAACATCTAAAAAGTGGGATTCGAGGAAGTAACGGTTAGTCCTTTAGTAATAGTTAGTTCAGGGGGATGAAAATTGTCAAAATACCTAAGTCATTCATAACTTTCAAAAGCACCATATAGATTCTTCCAATAAGACACCCATTAAGATTTGTTTCAATATATGTCTGTAACTGAACAGCCAAAAACAGATCCATGTAAAGTGTTAAGACAGTTGAAGGCACCCAAAAAGAACCCAAGCATGTTTTAAAAATACATTTAAAATGCACACCGATTTATTTATCTCCAAGTCTTATTTGATTTAGCAGAGTAATGAATGCTCCAAAGGAAGAATAATATGGTAGTGATTGTAATTGGAGTGTTTTTATAGATGTAGGGAATAGGTAAGTTCATGAGAACATTTTCTAGTTTGTTTATTAAAATAGTGAATGAATGTTGCCTTGATTCTTAAAAATTTCCAGTCTGGCAGGAAATAAAACAAGTCATACATTTTTCAGTTTCAACTGAAGAATTTCATTCTATTTTGAGGTGTTTAAGATGATTTTCAGAGGGTGAAAAGGTAAAATAAAATCATTTCATCCCAGCCCAATGGCAGGTATTAGCATACCTCCAATAATTTTGCTAATCCTATATATTTCTTTATCTCACAAGTATAAAAACCAAGTGAATATAGTTCTGTTAAAAGACCAACTTTTGATTAATATGATTTAAAAACTTTTAAGGAAAATTCTTTTAGAACCACTTGCTTGAAACTACTATTATTTAAAACTTTTGCCTTTTTCTCCCATTAATTAATTTTAATTTGTCCTCTTTGAATAATCTCTATCCACTCTTTTATTTTATTTTATTTATTTATTTATTTATTTATTTTATGGGGAGGTCCCGGGGATCGAACCCAGGTCCCTCCATATGGGAGATGGGTGCCCAACCACTTGAGCCACTCCACCCCCTCTATCCAATCTTAACAGGAGTTGAACATGTGTTTGAGTTCAAATCCAGTGGCCTCACCTAACAGCTTTGTGACCTTAGACAAGTTATTTAACCTCCTGGATTTCCAGTTTTCTTATTTGTAAAATAGGGATATTAAGGATCGTAATAGAACCTCCTTTTAAGCTTACGGTGAGGATTAGATGAGATAATCCATGTAAATGTTCATATAGTGCCTGGAACACAATAAAATCTCTTAGTTATCAGTATCATATTATTACTACAAATAAGTTATGTTTCAGGATTAAAATACTGTCTACTTTCCTCTAATTGTAAGTAAAACAATTAAAATCCTCTCCTTCCAAAAAATTTGCTTTAAGTGAAATGAAATTTCCAGGAAGGGGGTTGGTAACTTTGGGCTTGACCAGGCTTTAAATCTAGCTTCTTCTTAAAAGAGGTTGATAGAAATATGAACAGGGTACTGTGGGGTGAAAAATTAAATCCAAGGCAGTCGTTCAGAGTTACCTTCTAGAGAGTACAAAGTATCCATCATGTAGCAAGTGTGTGATACCTCCTGTCTGCCATGCACTGTGTTGGCCATCAGGATATGACATGGACATAAAAGACCTCTACAGAAAGGGATGACACAATCAAAACATCCATGCAGCAAAAGTGTTTAATGCACTTCAAAGGATGGGAGGATGGGTAGATGGGTGGGTGAATGATAATCAGATGAAAAAATATCTGATGAGTTTCAAGCAAAGGGAATCACATTTAGGTAGAAGGTAATTAATATACAAATAAAGTAGAGGCACACCAGAGTATGACATTTTTGAGAATGGTGAAAAATTCAGTTACGGTGGCTGGAGCTGAGAATAGCTGAGATAGAAAAGGTAGGTCAGGCTGTGTTCACTTACTCTTCTCAGGAGTTTTGACTTTATCCTGTAGGTTAGTTAGACATCAGGCATTTGAGTAACATCTTCTGGCTTTTTCTATGTCCACACATCTCTTCTATTACTTAAAATTGTTAATAATTTTTAACTTAATTTTAAAGGGAATCATTTTTAAATGTCTGTGCGCTGATTAAAAATCATCTTGCATACCACCAGGAGAAAGCCTCCCTTATTTGGGAAAACCACTATAGGTAATGAAGGACAATCAGAGGGTTTTCCTTGGGGGATGGACATTGAATATTTGAGGAAGAAACCCATAGCAGCTTGTAGGGGAGGAGCAGCAACAGATCTGGGGCCAGGAGGTCCAGGTGGAGAGGCTCTGCTGCGGCCAGGCAGGACATGATGAGGGGCTGAACGAAAGCAGTGGCGCCGAGGCTGTAGAAGACAATGCAGTCAAGGAATCAGGGGGCCTCTTTCCTCTTACAGCCCTTATCTGTTCCCTCGCTGAAGAACATGGGTTTTTATTGTCCCTATAGAAGCATGTCTCTGCCCTTAAACCATAGGATTAGAAGTCTATAAATATTAGCTCAGCAAGAATTAAACCAGAGCCACAGATCTTTCACTTTGCCGAGTAGACTCAAACTCTTGAAAATAGTTCCGATTTATGCAGAGGTCAAGATCTGCCTCTCCAGGAATGGTGGAACAAGAGTATATTTTTCTAGATTTAATCAAACTTAGGTGGGGAGGGAGACACGCACACAGTCTTTATATTTAGTAACAGCCCAAACTCCGTGGGAACTGGTGTCCACATCTAAAGAACAAGTGAATCCCCTAAGGGAGGATGGGAAGGTTATACTACCCCCTGGGTTGCTGCCCATCCACCCTCTGGCCGAATGCATGGGCACTATCAGTATCTCAGGATTTGACTATGATGTTTTTAGAATTACCAAAACAGTACCAAGAATTTATATAGTACCTCATCCAGAAGAATCATATTTTATTCTCAGATAAAAATCAGTGCTCTCCAAGTAGAAGGGACCTAAAGTACTTAACCTTTTTCTTAGAAAGATGGCTTGCCTAAGAATTCTTGAAAAGTTCAGTGGTTTTTGCCTTTTTGTAATTCTTAAAACCTCAGACAATGTGGGATGCTCTAGCACGGCACAGTGCTCTCTCTCATGGATTTTATGACCTTAACCTCTTTAAAAAGGAATAAAGACAACAGATAGATTAAAAAAATACTGGGTTGTGGAGCGAGTATAGCTCAACGGTGTTCTTTGCATGTACTAGGTCCTGGGTTCAATCCCTAGTACCTCCTAAAAAAAAAAAAAA
>JAQZBX010013614.1:0-30350 GCA_029593785.1 Cabassous unicinctus
GAATATGTGGTTTCTAAATATTTTATCCCATTTTGTACATTACTGATCAAGTTTCATGATAAAGTCCTTGTAGCAATAAATGTGTTAATTTTGATGAGGTCCCATTTATCTATGATTTTTTCTTTTGTTGCTTGTGTCTTGAGTGTAAAGTCTAAGAAACCATGCCTAAGACAAGGGCCTAAAGAGGCTTCTGTACATTTTCTTCTATAAGTTTGATAGTTCATGCTCTTATATTAAGGTCTTTGATCCATTTTGAGTTGATTTTTGCATATGGTGTGAGTTAGAGGTCCATTTTTCCCCATGGTGTTCCAATTTTCCCAGCATCATTTATTGAAGAGATAATTCTTCCAATGGAGTAGTGCATTAGTCAGCCAATGGGGTGCTGATGCAAAATACCAGAAATTGGTTGGTTTTTATAAAGGGTATTTATTTGGGGTATAAGCTTACAGTTACTGGACCATAAAGCAAAAGTTTCTTCCCTCAGCAAAATCTGTTGCTACATGTTGGAGCAAGGCAGCTGCTGATGTTTGCCAGGGTTCAGGCTTCTTGGGTTCCTCTCTTCCTGGGGCTCCATTTTTCTCTGGGCTTAGCTCCTCTGTTTCTTTCACAAGGTCAGCTGTAAACTATGAGGCTTTCTAGGCTTTGCCTCTCTCTACAAAGCCAGCTGTGAACTCTCAGGAAAATGGCTCATCTCTATCCCAGGGCCTTCTCTCCTTCCTCACCAGAACTCAAACATCAAAACTGCTCCAACTCTGTTCTTTGCCATGCCTTTTATATTTGATTCCGCACCCACCAAGGTGTGGGGCTCAATGCCCTACTGACATGGCCCAGTTAATACCCTAATTATAAATTAATCATGCCCAGATTAGCAGACCAGTTTACAAGCATAATTCAATATTCTATTTTTGGAATTCATAATTACATCAAACTGCCAAACTGCTAAAAGTGGTCTGTTCCTCCTCATGAAAAAAATCAGTTGGCCATAAATGTGAAAGTTGACTTCTGAGATCTCAATTTTAAGCTGTAGTTCTATAAATTCATCCTTGTGCTCCTATCATGTGGTTTTTATTACTGTGGCTTTGTAATAAGATTTTAGTATTGAGTCCTCCAATTTCATTCTTCTTTTTCAAGATGGTTTTACCTCTTTGGGGTCCCTTACCCTTCCATATAAATTTGATGATAATTTTCCATTTTTGCAAAGAAGCTTGTTGGAATTTTAATTTTGATTGAATTGAATCTATAAATTGTTTTGGGTAGTACTGACAACTGAATGAAATTTAGTCTTCCGACACGTGAACATGAAACATCCTTCAATTTATTTAGGTCTTCTTTAATTTCTTTTACCAATGTCTTGGAGTTTTCTGTGTAAAAGTCCTTACATCTTTTATAGATTTATTCCTTAACATTTCATTTTTTCATTACTGCTATGAATGGACTTTTTCTTTCATTTCTTCTGATTGTTCATTGCTTTTGTGTAGAAGCACTAGTGATTTTTCAGTGTTAAATTTGCTGAATTCATTTCTTAATTCTAGTTGATTTGTTGTGCATTTTTCAGGATTGACTGTATATAAGATCATATCATATATGAAAATACAAAGAGTTTTACCTCTTCCTTTCAAATTTTGATGCATTTTATTTCTTTTTCTTGTCTAATTGCTCTGGCAAGGATTTCTAGTTCAAAGGTCAATAATAGTGGAGTATTAGGGAGGGTTCTCTAGGTAAACAGAAAGACAAATGAAATATGTAAATAGTATGAGATTTTATAAAATCATCTCATATGTCCCAGGGGATGCATAAGTCTGTCTTCTGCAGGGCAGGCTGCAAACCAGTGGATCCAATGATGATCATTGATGAGTTCCCAGGAGATGCTTGCCAACTGAAGAAGTAGAGATGGGAATTCTCCTCTGAATGCTGAAATCACTTCCCCCTTTAAGGCCTTCAACTGATTAGATGAGACATCACTCATTGCTGATAGCAATCTCCTTAGTTGATTTTAGATGTAACCAGTCATCTATACAATCACCTTACTAAAGACTAAAGTACATGAAATGCCCTTGTATTACAATTAGCCCCATGCTTACTTGTTCAAATAACTGGACATTACATGGCTGAGTTGAAACATCAGCCTAACCATCACAGTCCATCTTCTGTCAACTTGACGGACATACACATTACCTTAAACCATACTTAGTCTCTAAATAAAATAATAATATAGATATATGTATTTCCACAAATACACAACTGTCATGTGTACAACCAAAAATGAACTAATTCCCTCCAGAATAGGGTGCAACTCCTTGAGTAATATTCACTCTTAAACTTGACATCCTTAAATACTATGACATGACACTAATGCAACTTATGTCATATGATAAAGGTAAAGGTTAGTGAAGAAAACAAAGATATCCTTTTTATGTACATATAAAAATACTCTCAAAACAAAACAAGGAAAATATTCATGACCATTACAGACCTAGTTACTATAAATGGTTACATGGTCAAAGTTCATAGTTATCACTACTTTCTTCCACTACCTAGTCCATGTTTCCTTTTTCTCAGCAAGCACCTCACCTGGCCATGATTCTTTGCCTACTGGGGTTACCCAAACTTTCATTTCTGAAGATTCTGGGCTGTCACTCAAAATTAAATTGATACCAATTTACCTTCAATCACATAGAAACTCTCTGTGCCTATAGTGCTCTGTACCAATTTGTAGTGAGTTTGAATTCTTGTATTTTGCAGTTAACCAATGTAATGTTTGATCATTAAATGGACTGTACACACAAGCTATTTATTGAAGCATCAATACACACCATGACAAATTTTTATGAGAGGGGAAGTCTTTTACATCAGGATACTTTTAAGAGGCTAACAGTGTGAGGGAGCATCCAGAGGGTAAGCAAGGCAAGGGGAAATCTCCCAAATTCCTGAGAAAAAGGAGAAAATAAAGGGAAGGTGGTTAATGCCTGGGTGATGGCTTCTTGATCAGAGCTCCTAGGGGCTGAATTGATGTGGGACTTGCAACTGAAAGCAGATGTTGGTACAGTTTAGCAGGTACACAAAGGTTAACACTAAATGCCTAAAAATTGCTCATTGGGGCTATTTTTAAAAACAATTTGATGTGTAAGAATTTGCGTTTGTCACCTGCAGGTTTTCCTAATGGATGCAGGTTGCTATGAAAAAGTAAATGCACAGGACCACTATACAGAGGCAATCTCTTTCCTCATTTATGTAACACTGCTTTATGTTGTTACATCTTCATAAATTGTGTTTATTGCTTTAGTTTTATAATCATTTGCTTTATGAATTTGCCTTTTAAATTCCATAGAAAACAAAAGGAAGAGTTACAAAACAAAAATACTGGACTTCATATTTACCTATGTTGCTATTATTGAGTTTTTTATTTCTTCATATGGCTTTAAGTTACAGTTTAGTGTCCCTTTATTTCAGCCTGAAGGACTGAAGGACCTCCTCAGCAAGTTTTGAAAAAAGTTTTAGAGATAATTTAAAAAGTTAAATATGCATTTGCTCTATGACCCAGCATTTCCATTCCTACTTATTTATCCAAAAGATATAAAAACATATTTACACATGAAGATTTGTCCATGAATCTTCATAGCTATGCTTCTCAAAATAGCCCCAAATTGGGAAAACACCTTAAAATCCATCAAATTGTAAGTGGAAAATAAAAAGTGATATATACATATGATTAAATGCTACTTACCAATAAAATGGAATAAAATATGGATACCAGTAAGAACAAGGATGAATCTTTAAAAATATACAAACTGACATTAGTCAGACAGAAAATTTTACATATTATTATTATTTCCCATTTATGTGAAATCCTAGAAAAGGCAAAACTACTGCCACAGAAAACATCAGGTACCGACTATGGCATCAGTTGGGAGGAGATTGATTCCAAAGAAATTTTGAAGATATTGGGCTCTAAACATGACTGTGATGATGGCTGTATAATTACATACATTTCAAAGCAGAACACTTAAAATAGATGAATTTTATGCATGTAACATATACCATATAAATCTGTAAAAATATTCTCCCCTTTGCTGATACAGTTGACTATACTATATATTGACTTTTCCTTTCCCCATTGCCATGGGACCTGGCAATACCATTGTTTGGTATATACCCAGAAGTTCTGAGAGCAGTGACACGAATAGACATCTGCACACTGATGTTCATAGAAGCATTATTCATGATAGCCAAAAGTTGGAAACAACCCAGGTATCCATCAACTGATGAATGGATAAACAAATTGTGAAGTATACACACAATGGAATATTATGCAATGGTAAGAAAAAATGAAGTTGTGAAACATATGACAACATGGATGAATCTGGAGGATATTATGTTGAGTGAAGCAAGCCAGACAAAAAAGGACAAATACTGTATGATTGCCCTATTAAGAAGTTCTAGGAATTTTAAATATTGATTATAAGGGATTTTCAATCATGTCATCTGAAAATTCAGTTTTAGTTTTTCTTTCCAATTATTATATTTTTCTTTTTCTTGTTTCATTGCACTGACTAAACTTGTTAATAAGTTGTTAAACAAGAGAAGATATCCTTGTTCCATATCCTAGGGGGGGAATCATTTAGTCTCTCAAGATTAAGCATAATTATAGATGCAGTATCTTTGTTGATACCCTTGGTCAGGTTGAGGCTGTTCCCTTGTATTTTGAGTTTGCTGAGAGTTTTAATTATGAAGAGATGTTCAACTCTGTCATGTGTTTTTCTCCATATCTTAATATCATTCTACAGTTTTTCTTTATTAGTATGTTGATCTAGCTAATTACATTGACTGATTTTCTAATGTTGAACCAGTCTTCTAGTCACAGTATAAACCTCACCTGGTCAGAATGTGTTATCTATCATTCTATCTATCTATCTATCTATCTATCTATCTATGTATCTTACTAAATCAATTTGTTATATATATTATATATTATCTATGTTCATGAAAGAAGTTAGTCTGTAATTTTATTTAATGCTTTTGTATGTTTCTGATATTAAGGTTGTTGAATGTATGGATGTAATGATCATAATATTCTCATAGAATCCTTCAATAGCTGTATATCTGGTGTAAAGTTCCCTTATTCATTCCTGATATTGGTGATTCATCTTTTCTATTTTTACTGGTCAGTCTGGCAAGAAGTTCCATCAATTTTGAAATGAATAGTAATGAAAATGGGTGTCCATGTCTTGTTTTCACTTTAATGTTAATGGCATTGAAGAAGGAAGGAAGGAGGGATGTATGAGGAACAAGGGTGGTCTGGAAACTCCCAGCACTTGGCTGGAAAGAGCAAGAATGCAGAAACCTTCCTGACTACAGCCAATCAGCTGCTAACACCTGTTATAGCATCTCGCTCCCCACCCATCACCACAAGATGGCCACTGTGGTGCAGCTCCACCCCTGCCTTTACCGCCGCGGCGCAGCTCCACCCCTCCCTTTCCTGCTGCGGCACAGCTCCACCACTCCCTCACCTTCCTGACCTTTTATAGGCATAAAGCCTGTCCCTATCAATTAGAAACTGCCCAGTCTCACTTCCCCATTCCCCCACCCCTGCTTAGCATAAATACCGAGACCTGCCTAATAAACTCAGACTTGGAACTTGACCCAGTCTCCGGAGTGTCCATAGTCTCCATTATCCATTACTCACTGTCCCTCAGCAACCGAGACCGAGAAGCGTCTAGTGTCTGTTCCCCCTTCTCGTCTGCGGCTCGGTGATGACAGGGCCCACAGACCCCCAGCTCGCGGCGTTCGGGGATGCCCAGAGCTGATGAGCCCCCAGGTTGGTGGACCCAGTGGGGCGAGAGAGCCGACCAGTGACAACATGTCTGTTTTTAAGCCCTCCATCGTTTCACATAGTCTCTTTGGGGGCATGGGTGTTTTAGAGGGAAGGGGGCCTCCCGCGAAGGGAGAGTTTACTTTGCAGGGTGCATCCAACAGGTTGGGGAGGGGGGACTTGTCCCTTGAAGGGCTAGGTGTAGTATTTGAATGGAGCGGAGATAAGGGAGGGTAGAGGGGGGCCATAGCCATATAGAAAGGAGGGGTGAGGCATCAGGGGTTTCGGTTAAATGTACAAGGGGTTGTGTTTTTGAGTTTAATTCTTCTTTCAGGTCAGGGGGAATAGGCTCTTGTTTCTCAGGCGGGGCTCCTGTTAAGCAGGCATAAATGGCAAGTATAGTGGGGATGAGACCAAGCGGGAAGTTTTTGCCTTCATGGACCTCCACTGAGCGGATGTGCTTTAAGAGCTTAGCCCATGTTTGGGGGTCCCACAGGGAGTCCATGGTTAACCAAGGGTTGAATCTGACGACTAAGTCCCAGTATTGATTGAGCTCTTTTTCTGAAATCTTAATGCGCCTGCTAGCCAGGAGTGTGTGGAGGATTTGGCCCTGAGGGGCTCTCGCGGAAGATGAAAGGTTGCCTATGGTGGGGTTACTCACCTGAGAGTGCACGCTGCGTGATT
This sequence comes from Cabassous unicinctus, assembly GCA_029593785.1. Lineage (NCBI taxonomy): Eukaryota > Metazoa > Chordata > Mammalia > Cingulata > Chlamyphoridae > Cabassous > Cabassous unicinctus. The sequence continues at coordinate 6,494 of JAQZBX010013614.1, forward strand.
ACCCTCGGCCCCTGTCTGCCCTGTTCGTGTGCCACATTGGGCACCAGTTTTTGTCGCCGGTCGGCTCTCTCGCCCTGCCAGGTCCGGCGACCTGCGGCATCGTCAGCTCCGGGCATCCCCGAACGCCGCGAGCTGGCGGTCTGCGGGCCCTGTCGTCACCAAGCCGCAGACGAGAAGGGGGAACAGACACTAGACACTTCTCAGTCTTGGTTACTGAGGGACAGCGAGTAACAGATAATGAAGACTATGCACACTCCAGAAACTGGAAGGTGAGGGAGTGGTGGAGCTGCACCGTGGCAGGAAAGGGAGGGGTGGAACTGCACCGCGGCAGCCATCTTGTGGTGATGGGTGGGGAGCAAGAGGCTATAACAGGTGTTAGCAGCTGATTGGCTGTAGTCAGGAAGGTTTCTGCATTCTTGCTCTTTCCAGCCGAGCGCTGGGAGTTTCCAGACCGCCCTGCACAAAAAAGAATTACAACACAAAAAGAATTATGACACACCAACAGAAACATAAAGCTTACTAATTTGACCCATAATTTTTACTTTTTTGGTATGGCTGTGTAGGGGGAACAAGGGTGGTCTGGAAACTCCCAGTGCTTGGCTGGAAAGAGCAAGAACGCAGAAACCTTCCTGACTACAGCCAATCAGTTGCTAACACCTGTTATAGCCTCTCGCTCCCCACCCATCACCACAAGATGGCACCGTGACGCAGTTCCACCCCTCCCTTCCCGGCACGGCACAGCTCCACCCCTCCCTTTCCCGCTACGACATAGCTCCAACCCTCCCTCACTTTCCTGACCTTTTATAGGCATAAAGTCTGTCCCTACGAATTAGAAACTGCCCAGTCTCACTTACCCATTCCCCCACCCCCACTTAGCATAAATACTGAGACCTGCCTAATAAACTCAGACTTGGAGCCCAACCCAGTCTCTGGTGTGTGCATTGTCTCCGTTATCCGTTACTTGCCATACCTCGGCAACCAAGACCGAGAAGCGTCTAGTGTCTGTTCCCCCTTCTCATCTGCAGCTCGGTGATGACTGTGCCTGCAGACCACTGGCTCATGGCATTCAGGGACACCCGGAGCTGATGAGCCCCCAGGTCGCCGGACCCAGCAGGGCGAAAGAGCGGACTGGCGACAACAGAGGGAGAATGCCAGATATTACCATGAGTATAACCTAAAATGGTGATTAAATAGTTCAGTTTTAATAGCATCTAAATATAACCTAGACAAGCACAGGCTCAAGAAAATGTTTGAGAAATTTTGCCATGACAGAAAAAATTTGTCTTCACAGTTCTCGATATTAGAATGCATTCATCCATTTCCCAAAGGAATACATACACATTTGTGTTTTTACTATTTATATTGATCATGCTTCCTTATCATTTAGAAAATGATATAATCTGGTGGATCATCTCCCAAATGTTTACTTAGTTTATCACCTCCAGAACACACTTTTTTATATTACAGAAAATTAACAGGAAAACATTTAGAAACTGATCTGAAAGATTTTGACATTTATTGGAATGGAAATGTAAACCTAACCCCCAAGGAAGACAATCATGGCAATACTTCATATTTGAAATATAATTTTCCCAATTTATCTATTTTATATTCATGATTAATGAAATATTCCATATTTTTCTGCTGTAACTGTGTGCCAGGTATGAAACAAGCAGAAAACTCTTTAGCTATGAGCACAAGTCATTTTTTTATAAATGTATTGTGCTCCAAGTTTTATTTACCTTGCTCAGGATAAACAAACAGTGGCAATGCTCAGATTAATCACAAAGTAGGTACTCAATGAAGCCTTGACACTTATTAATTGGATTTGTAGGAACAAAAAATGGGCACAGTGGATCTGCAGCAGGAATTTTGGTGAATGTAAAGAAATAAGATCCATCACTAATGTTATAAAAGGAAATGTTTTCAAAATCCATATTCAGCAAAACCCCTACTTGGTATAATTCAGCATTCACCTTTAGTGGAGTGAAAGGTGTAGTGCTGGCTGAGTAGAGCTCTCAATTTAGTAGACTCATAGTCCAGAAACCACATTCTGAAGACATTAGAATTTTCTGTTGTTGGTGAACATATCCGTGCAAATTCCCAGATCCCATTATTTGCTTTTGCCCACATCCAGCTCCCAGTAATGGCTGGAGGTGAGCTAAGGGGTGACAATCACACAAGTTGCTTGGAATCTCCTAGCACTTTCTTTCTGATTCTATTTGAAACATCCATATCTCACTCTCCTTATGTCATCTGAAATGATGAGATGGTTGTTGACTTTGTCAAAATTGAAGGTCATATCGATTGTGGAAAGAAATGCAGTTCAGCAAATATTGGCCCACTCTTCATTTGTACTAAATGACTCATTTACTTTCACTATTTGAATTCTGCTCTTCTTCCCTAAATTGGAACTTTCCTGGGGAAATTCCCTGGCCTGCCTGATTAGGTTAAATTTTATATACAAATTGAATTGATAAAATCACTACAATTCCACTTATAGTGGAAATCCTTTTTACATTGGTATGTGATTATTTGATTAAATATTTTTCTTCCCTCATTAGCCATGACTGTTTATTGAAATCAAAATTATTACATAAGTGAGGGAAATCTTGTTAAAATATATATCAAATAGATATAGTGAAGGATGGAAAATAGTTGTACTTATGCAGAATAATGTTGACATGTTAGTTAGTTTTTTTCTTTGCATGAAGACTCCCCATTTATTCTTCTTGACTACGTAGGTGCCAGCATTTCAGGAGTGTGTTTTTGAGAATTCTAACAAAGTGAGGGGATAATACTAGTATCCCTTGGATGAAATGAGTAATTTCTGCAGAAGTCAAGATAGAAGAAGGGAATCCTTTGGGCATGAACAGGGATGTCTTTGTATTCTGGAATCACCTTAGTCCCAGAATTTGCATTCTGTAGTGGAGTGGTGAAACATATATAAGTGGCTCTGTGGATTGCCAACATCTCCAATGCCTCCTAATGAACAGGATTGGAGCCCAGATTTGATCATACTAACGCAACCATGTGGAATTGCCAATGGGAATGTCTGATGTGAACCCAATGGGCCAATGAACAGTTCCTGCACTCCATTCTCTTTAGGATTTGGCTCAGTGGAAGATGCTGGAAAACATGTGTTCCTCAGAAAGGGGACACCAAGGACAAAAGTGACTGGGACAAGTGTCACCATCCCAAATGTGACTTTGCATGGAACAAAAAACTTACTCAGATGTTAAAGTAATTCACTTTTCTCACAATTGCTACATATCTAAGCACTATTATCTTCCCACCCAACACAACCACTCCTGATTACAAGCCATGTGCAATCAGATGCTGGGGCTTGAGAGAGCCAGCTTGGAGTTGAGACCTTAGAACCAGCCTGGGTTTTGGAATCTGCTAGGTCTGCTCTGGCCTCCTGGCTTTAGTACATTATACATACAGATGAGCACAGAGAATTCACTTAAACAATAAACCTATTTCCAAATTAGACAGCAAAATAATTCAGAGTTATGCTGTGACATGGAGCCAGGTGTTATTTTCTGTGGTACTAGGTCAGTGTGGGAGGCACATGGTGAGCACATAGGGCCTGACTCCACAAGTGGCCCTGTTTCTACAGGACCGACCAACACAAACAATTTCTCCAGCTTTTTCTTGGGGGTCTGTGCACTTTGATAAATCACTGTGGGTTAGAGTAACCCAGGGCTTTTTAATTGCCAGATAACTGAATGTATATTCAAGTTTTGACAAGCCTTGTTCTAGGCAGTGCTGCTCAATCGAATAATGAGAGCTACATGTGTGACAGAATTTCCTAGTGGCCATATTTTTTAAAAGTAATAAGATACATGTAAAATTGTTTTAATAATCTTTTATTTAACTGAATAGATCAAAAAATATTATTTCCACATGTAGCAGTAGTCACATTTCAAGTGCTCAGTAGCCAGCAGTGGCTCCTGTATTATACAGCACAGGTGTAGGTCATGACATAAATTTTTCTTTCCTTTCAAATCTATAAATGGATCTAATCTATACACAGAGTTGAGAATAAATGTTGCTTGGGGAGAATGAAAGGTGTCCATATATAATGGAAAGCCTTTTATGGGAAGGAGGGCAGGCCGTAAAGATGCCTTACCTTGGAACTGCAGAATCCTTGTGTTAAGAAGAGCTCTTAGTTGGGGCCCTAGATCCTTGGCCATTGAAACCAGCCAGCTTGCAATTGGGCCTGATGTCCTTCTTCTGAGACACCACAGGGTAAGAAGGGCACAATAAGCCCTCTCTATGGGGCTCCTTCTGCAGATAATTGATGCAGTGGAAGCAGCAGATATATCCACACATCAAGTACATAGGTTTGTTAAGATAAACCTATTTGCTTCTTTCATGTGTTCTGCCATGGCCACTGTCTAGGGGGAATCTACTTGATAATAGAGTTTCCATGAGTTTAAAGAAATAGTCTTTGGGGCTTTTTCATCTTTCTATGACCAGATAAACTATCATCCCTAGTGCTAGGTAATGAAGATAAATTATAAAAACAAACACAAATATGCAAGACTCATGGCCATGAACAACTGATAATAGAAATGCTCCTTGGAATGAAGGTCAGATTTCATCATTCAGTGTTTCATTGAAGTGATGGAAGACTCCAGACTGGCTGCCCATTAGGGAAACTGCCAGACACTGGTGACCATCAAACACCTGAGATGGGGCTTTTCTGAATTCAAATGTGCTGAAAGGGTAAAATAGACTGGGATTTTGAAAATATAATAAAAACAACAATGTAAACTATGTCATTTAAAACTTTAAAAATTGATCACATGTTGACAGGTGTCCCTAAGGGCACACACTGTACCTGGCAGAATTAATAATCTTCCCCATTCACTAGACTTGCTTTCTCATATCTGAGTTCTCAGATCTCTGAGAAGTAAAAAAATTATTACATAAATCTGGACTCATCTCTTCTCCCCTTGTCCTCCTCTGGACACCAGCTGCTTCCATTTATAGCTCAGTTTTGGAGAGAGATCAATCTACAGGGAGCTTTCATATAGAGGGTCCCTCCCCTACAAGCAAAATACTGCCATATTACCATTCTATGGTAGATATTGAATATTTTGTCTGTTGATAAGATATAGAATTAGGAGAGAAATTTTTAATACTAAATATTTGGCATCAAAATTAATCTTATGGAATGGAGGTAGCTCCAAATTCTTTTCATTTGCAAAAGCAAGACCTCATGTTAAGATCAAGGAAATTAATTAAACCTACTCAGAAGACTTTCCTAAAATCATGCTCACTAGTCCACAGTCATTTCCTTAAAAGGACCTTTTCCCTCAATTGCCAAAGTCCAGGTTAAAAATTTGGTAAATCAACCCTCAAGTGGTCCTCCTATCATCAGTTAGCTAGTCAAGATCCTGATTTTGTTAGTAAGTTACAGAATCAAAAGTTAAATGATTTCCTATAATCCTGCAATTTCCTTTTTTATGACATGTTATAGAACATGATACATTTTCTGTGTTTAAACATTTTTGTTCTCTTCAAAAGTATGGTTTTAGATGACTTAGAAGTGATCAAAGTTTATGGAGGGGGAATGAAAAATTAGGAGAGAGGTATGTGGGGAAGGGAGGAAGGATGGGGAGTTAGATTATATTTAGGTGATTAAATGAATTGTCTTTCATTTCCATGGTCATCCTTTGCTTGTTTTTGTGGATTTCCTTTCAAATGCACAGAAAAGACACATGTCAAGTACTCGTGTCTCATAAAGGCAACCTGAAAACCACACAACTCTAAAAATTGTGAACAATTTGACAATAACATTTCATAATCTGGTCCTGTTTTCTGTAGCACTGAGCAACTGCATTTGAAGCTTATACTCCTTGGATAAGATGGTCAGAGTTTACAACTAGATGTGAAACCCAGGAATATGTCACACCTTTCTTTTCCAATCTTTGGGGTAAAGTCATTTAGGGTGGGGTCACCCACATCCCCAGTGCACAGAGTCAGCAGCCACACTAATGGTGGGCCTGGGGGTGCACAAGTAGAATGGGAAGCAGGGATCAGTTGTTCCCACCTCATGGATTTTTGTTATTAATTCACCTAACATATTTTAAAATTATGGAAATATTGAGTGACATGCAGAAAAAATCACTATAGTTCAAAATTGCCCTTTTGTAGTCTTTTATTATGTGAATCTTATTAATTTCTTTTCTAAAAAACCTTTTTAATTTGAAATAATTTCAAACTTACATGACAGTTGAAAAAGCAATACAAAATCCCTATATAGGGGGTGGATGTGGCTCAAATGGTTGGGTGTCTGTCTGCCATATGGAGGGACCTGGGTTCGATCCCCGGGACCTCCCAGTAAAATAAAAATAAATATATAGAAGGCACATGGGCTGCCAGGCTCTTTGTGCCGGTGAGCCACCAGGCCCCGGGAGCCATGCAGCAAGATGATGACGTAAAAGGAGAGAGACAAGATGAGATGCTCCAAAAGCTCTGAAAACCAGGAGCTGAGGTGGCACAGATGGCTAGAACACCTCCCTCCTACATCGGAGGTCTTCAGGATCGAATCCTGGTGAAGACTGGAGGAGGAGGATGAGAAGAGGTGAAACAGACACAGAGAATTGCCCAGCGAATGGACACAAAACAGCAAATGGGGAAGGGAGGGTTTAAAATGGATCAAGTAAATAAAATAAATCTTTAAAAAAATTTTTTTTCATATAAAAAATTTCAACATGCCTCCCTCCCCCATATACACAGACCACCAAATTTTAGCATTGTGCATATTATTTTAATAATTTTATTTTAAAATAATCATTGCAAATCATTTATATTTTGTACATTTGCTGTAAAGTATAAATGGATTGATGTTTCAAACATTTCTTTTTTGTTTGTTTTCAAATTTCACAAAACATTGCTTGTGGGCAATGCTTATTAATGTTGCTTTGAATTGGAGGAAATTTATTTTGTATACAGAATAAAAACTGGAAATATTATTTCAGTAATATTAATTTGTATATTTATATCTGTTTGCCATTTAATCTTTACCATTAATAAATCTGATGGTGTTTTTAAAATCTCATATTCATTAAATTTGATAGATTCTTTAAGATGTTAAGGGTTTCACAGCTTTAGCACTATTGACATTCACATTTTGGGAGTAGATGGTTCTTTGTTGTGGGGGTTGACCTGTGCATTGTAGGGATTTTAGCAGGATCAGTCATCTCTAAGCATTAGGTGGCAGTACCACACCCTTCCCCATGTGACAACCTAAAATAGTTTGCCAACATAGCCACATGTTCTCTGTGGGGCCCAAATCATTCTTAGTAGAGAACCCCTGGAAGCCAATAAAATATCTTCTAGTTAACTATAAGATATTCTCTCATTGTACATTACTGTCCTTTAGTAATAGGAGGCTTAGAGTAGAGTCTAATTCAAGTCTGAAGAAATGGATTATTTCATTCTTTTAATAAATCCAGTTCTAGCTAGGGACATCATAAACAGCACTGTCCAACAGAAATTTCTTGGAAACATATTATCTATATGTCATTCAACGTGGTGGTCACTAGTATTATGTGACCTCTGAGTACTGAAATGTGTCTGGTGGAACATTTGGAAGTGATATTGTTGGATATAATGGGTTAAATAAAATGTGTATATTTTATATTACATTACTCATCTAGGTTTTTCTAATGTATGTTTTATAAAATTAAAAATTATGTGAACAAGAAAAAGAAAGAGAAAAAAAGAAGAGAAAAATTAGATGAGACTCACATTATATCTCTATTGTACAGCGCTACTATGCAATTTTGTACATTGAAGAGCTGCATTTTCATAAATGATCCAATGCAGGTAATGAGGGAAGCAGATTTAAACTAAATGAGGATTTTAAGGGGTTAGATATATGGTTGGAAAGTGAAGACTATTTAAATAAGGAATTTTGAAAATAAGGGAATGTGATTTGGTATAAAGAAAACTATTTTTCTGGGTCATTCTGTAAAAGATTTTTAAAAATTCCATCAAATAATAACATCTTTCAAGTCAAAGGATGGATGTGATGATTAGAGTTTGTAGAATTAAAAAGAGTCACTCTTATGGTCATATACCCACAAGAAAAACACCGCATGTACTTGATACCCATGACTCACAACACCTGGGGTAAAATCGTTGAGGAAAAAGAAGGAAAATACACTGTGAACTATATTTACCTGGGAGATTATTTTTTAAAATTTTTATTTAATTAGAGAAGTGTAGGTTTACAGAAGAATCTTACTTGGAATATTTTTAACATTATTTTCCATTGTCTGTAATCCAGAGAAATAGGCAGATTCAGTTGCTCTATTTTCTTGCTGCTCCACATGTGGTTCCCACAATTTAGGATCACACTTTGAGTACGGTCAAATTCTAACAAGATCCTTAGGTAATCCTAACACTTAAATTTTGAGAATCTCTTGTCTAGGTCATGACACAGCCACAATTGTAGTTTTAAATACCAGCAGGTGATTCTACAGTGTAGTCAGGGCTGTGAACCATAACAATTTTAGGTTCCAGAATTTGGCTAAATCCCATATTGAGAGCCCTTTGGATAGGTGCTTTTCTCTGGTTAGCAAGAAACGATCAGGTGGTGCTGATTCCTTATCTAGAATCTTGAGCATCTTTGGGTTCTTCAGTAGAATTACATTCAGGTGGGGATCCAGTTCTTTCATCTCGGAAACTAGTCCAGCTCTCACCTGGGGCCTGATAGCACTGTCCTAAAAGACCACAGGGCAGAAGGGGCACAAGAAACTCTCCCCATGGGGGTCCTTCTGCAATGAATTGATGCAGCCTAGGCAGAAGATCCATCCACATTTTAGATACATTCCTCAAAATTGGCTGGACAGATGGGACTTCTGCTTTGCTTCTTGCAGAATTTTAGCCGTGTCCACTGAGAGGGGAAATGAACATGGTAAGTGATTTTCCCCAAGTTGTATGACTGTGAGTTCTGACATGCAATGACCATAACATACATAGTGTTCTTGTGTACCAACAGTTGCCTTGCCTGGAATAAGACAATGGGAGTACAAACTTGAAAGTATAATTTTGGAAAAAACTCATAAATTATCATTGCACTTTGAGTTGAGTTAGTGGTAGGACCCATGTCCTTGGTGTCCTCCTGGCTCTGCTGGCAGCTCCAGCCTGGCCATATTATATGGCAACATCAAGACTAGAAGCAGTTAAGGCAGTTGTCATTTCATCAACCAGAGTAGCCAAAGCTACAATTTGATTTGAAAAATAAGATATATGTCATTCCTTCAGACTTTGAACTGAAACCATAGTTACTCATTTCCACTCCCAGAGAGGCAGGGTCCACTGTGCTGAACTTCAAACAGTGTGCCTGATGTAGAGTCAGTGCTCAGACAAAATTTGATGTATTAAGTGAATTGCTAAATTCCTATTATCTTCCTGTACTATAATTGCCAAACCTAGACATTTGAGATGTATACAGAAATTTCATAAGATTAGACTTCTCTTTCCTGCCCTAGATTAACCTCTGGCTTCCAGGTCCTACTACCAAAGGCTCAGGATTTATGGGAACTGGTCATAGAAGGACATTTTATTGGGCAAGTTCCCACCTCCATTTCTACTCACACCTGACATATATTTTAACCTAATTAGAGTTTGATTTAATTGTGGGAATAAGATTTTTACTAGTGATCTATCTAGAGTTCACAGTCACCTTAAAGTAATCTTTAATCTTAAGATCATCTATTTTTCTCAATATGAAACAAAAATTACATTGCTATCACTTTAATTAGATTAGACCTAACTAATTTCACAAGGTTATTTCAGAGATTATTCCCATCCATTAAAAGTAGGGATGGTTCTATATATGGAATATGCCTAAAGTTTTGCTTATAATTGTAAAACGTATTATTTTGTATGATTGCAATTACATCTTTACAAAGTAGTACAAATTCATTTTATACACATTAAAATAAAAGGTAATCAGTACTTTTTATGTCATTAAGACTCCAGTAGTTTTAATTTACTTTGGCATATGTATGAACTGTTTTGAAAATTTCATAATTGATGTGAATAATTTATAAAGGTGAGAAATGAGCCATTTTTATCTGTATAGATATTTAACCTAGCAGCAGAAGGCAAGCACAAACAAGTGCTGTTTTTAAAATTATTTTGGCCTTTATTATCCAACTATAAAATATCTGTCTAGATTTTACCTGATAAGTGATGACTGCAGACACTTAAGGACATTTATTAATAAAGTAATAATAAAACATACCTCTTGTCATCTCACAGCAGCACCCCAGGTGGTGCCATGTCAATGTTTACAAAGAGACTATGCTTCCCTGTCCCCACAGAAGTTTCCAGCCTCCATTCTACTTTCTGAAACAGTCACCAGAATTTCAGGACTCAAATGGTCCCTGCACAGTTCATTTCTGTAACCATTTGTGTCTCTTGATACCTAAGTTAGTTAGTTTAGCATGCAACCTCTTGATTGCATGCTCCTTATGAGATTATTTAAGATTATAGCAGTTTAGATTTCTAGATAAATGTTCAGCTCTTCCCTCTTCTTGGCAAATATGAACCTTGATTGACCTAGCAAAAGTCCACTAAGCCTAAGATCTCTCAATTGTTTCATTCTATAGGAATCTTTCCTTTAGTTGCAGGATGTAGAATTTCTCCATCTTATTATCCGTGGACAATTTGCAAACATGTCTAGAGACCCACTATTATTTTAACTTAGATTAATGTGTTCTTCAAATTCCCTTAATGAGACAAGCCTGACAGCTGGGACTGAGGCCTTGATCTTAGATATGAAATAAAAAGAGAATCTAGCAAAAAGTAGTCAGTGAATAATTACAATTTAATTTATAAATTTGAAATAAATATGGTTTCTTTCATGTATCTCTTGATTTTTTACCCTTCCTACATAATCCCAGATTATCTGTGTATCATCTAAAACAGTAATATAGTATAATTAAAGATAGCAAAATTGATCATAGATCAAACAAAGAAATTAATGGACATATTTCTAAATTGTGAAATGCCATTCTAAAGGGGAAATATTAAGATTTTAGAAAATTATTCATGACTTCCCATCTCAGATGTGAGTATCAAAATTCTTATTAGGTAGATTATATTTGAGCACTTTTAAATATTTCCAAAACTGAGATAAGCAAAATGGAAATAAATATGAAATGAGTAACATTCCCCAAATGAGAAACTCTGGTTCCACTGAAATTGTAGTATGTCCTTCCAAACTACCATAGGTCTGAAGTTTGAGAATTTCCCTAATGTTAGAGGTTCCCCCTCACTAGGCTTGCAATAATTAACAAACTGTGACTCAAGTCCCCCTGACATGCTTTAAGGAAGGACAAGCCCCCTCTTAAGCCTTCCTGTCTGAGAGCACAGCGCTTCCCCAAAGGTTGAACAAAGAGGTCACATGGAGATGGGAGTAAAGTGAGATAGAGAGATTCACTCCCTGCAGACCAAGGCCCCACCTGCTCCTCCAGCGCTCCAGGGACACATAACTCCCTAGCTCATTATCCTGTAGCTGTATAAGGGAAAATATTCACCTCTAGGGCTTCCTATTCAACCCTGAACCTTACTCAAACCCTTGAACCCCTCCCACCGGCTATCATTTCCCCACCTAGGAATGTACTGTATAAATTCAAATCCCTCCTTTCCAGGGGTAGGCTGAAGTCTATTCTTCAGAACCCCTCTGTTGGGAGAGCTTCCCAATAAACTTTCTGCCTGCAATCATCAGTCTCTGTGTCCCAGTGAATGCCATTTTTCCCAACACCTAACTTTATGGAAAAAGCATATTTCAATTATAACTTAGAAACTTTATCACTCTTAGGTCAGCTCACATTATTTGATGAACCAAACTTAAATCTTTCTTAACTAACTTTAAAAAATTTGTATAAGAATGTTCTTAAACTTTTAAACTGCAGAGAAGCTCCTGAAAAATCCAATATTGAGTTCAACATATCCTTGGAATGAGGAAATGACTTGTGATAAGAGCATCCATAACTGACACTCTGCAGTGTTGAGGTGTCAGGAGAGGGAGGTGAGCACAACACTGAAGATGTCAAATAGGAAAATCAAAAGAAGGGACCACAGAGCATGTCAGAGTTACCAGCAGTAATCTTGGGACTAACTTGAATTTTTGTGCTTGACCTTTCCAAGCACAGGTCCAAGAACATGTTAGCTAAACCATGCCATGATGGTGAAAAGTTGTCCTTTCAAAGCTGGATATTATATAAAATTTATCCATTTCACTATGTTCTATAACACACATATATTTTCCTGTGAATAAAAGGTGTTATTTTTCTACTGTTTAGAAAATAACACAATCCAGTTTGTCAAATCAAAATGTTTAATTCATAGCCTCTATAATATATGACATTGATCTTAAGAAAGAAAAAGAATCATGTTTGAAAATTGACCACTGAGTTTTGGTCATAGTTGTAGGTAGAGAAACAGCAACATAGAATCCGAAGAGTTTGACCTGAATAATATGTAATATATTAAAATGTAATTCACATTCTGATTACATTAATTTTCATATATTTGAAACATGAAATAGTCCATATTTCTCTATTGTATAATGTGTGTACCAGTTAGAGAAGAGTGTAGCTTGGAGCACAAAGTAATTATCAATAAATCTTTTTCATTATCTTGGGTTTATTTTTTTCATCTTGGGTCCTGCTGGAGAATAGGATGCTTAGATTCATAACAGAACAGATTCTCAGAGAGTTTTTATAACCATTACTTGGTCTTGGTAAACCAAAGAAAGGACTCAATGGTTTCCAATATCCATATCCAGAGAAATCCCCACTTTGTGTAAACAGGAATTTACCCAGAGGTGTGGTGTATGCCCACAAGTAGCCTCCCTTCTCAAACTCACTGTCCAGTATTCAAGTTTGGTAAATAGTACCATCTCTCTTTCTTGGTGAACAGATCTTTTGCAAACACCCAGATTCCATTCTTTGTTTTCATGCCAACTCCCAATAATGGGAGTTAACTGAGAGAAGCCCAGGACACACATTGAGTAGCTGAATCTTTCCACAGATTCTTTCAGGTTCTGTTTGATAGGCCCACATTGGACTCAGGTCACCAGAAATATATGTTTGTAGCAACATGGGCCTCTTATTCATACTGTTAATTCCATTTATAGTAAGTCAACTGGTTATCTGATTAAAGATGTTTCTTCTCTTTAATGTCCATTAACACACAGACTAGGACTGGATATAAAACTTTAATATAGCAGGGCTGCAGAGTAATCAGGTGCAGTGCCGGCAGGGCGGGCTTCCTGCCTTGCCGCAGGCCCCCTCCCTCATCACAAGCTTGCTCCATGTAGCCGCAGCCTCTGTCAACAAAGGGTCCCACACACCCTGTGGCCGCGGGAGCTAGGGCAGCTGAACCCGGAGTTAGGCCTTGACGGGGAGGGCAGGGAGCAGCTGCTGAGTCACTTGGCTTTGTCGAAGCATCTGTCCGACCTAAGCAGCCCCAGGTCCCGAGCTCAGCATGCCACGGGCAGGCCCTGCGAGAGCACCAGCATGTTGTTCTCTAATAAAAACTTTCCTTTCCTCAAGTGCCTTTTTCTATCCATTTTTGTGGCACGTGAAACACCGCCCACCACTGCTCAGGCTTTCTCCTCCTCCTGGAGCCTTTTCCTTTTCAGCTGTCAGCACAGAAGAGCAGGATGAAAGTAGCACTGCTTGAAGGTTAGCGCCAAGATAGTGGTCAAGATGGACAAAACGTCCTTTCTAGACAGCTGTAGATGAAATTAGAAAAGCAGTTTTGACAGAGTATAAGTTAAAAGCCATGGATTATATGCAAGGCTACTTCTCCAGTGAGCAGGTGGTTGAATTACTGAGATATTTTTCCTGGGCTGTGCCTCAGTTGAAGGCAACGAAAGCATTACAACATGAAATGGTGGCTGTTCATCCAACAGAAGTGGTCAATATACTCAATTGTTTCACCTTCAGTAAAGACAAACTAGTTGCACTTGAACTGTTAGCTTCAAACATTATTGAAGTACAGAATTCTCCTCCTATTGAAGATTTATTCAGGATAAATACATCTGAGATGAAACGGTGCAAGAGAGTGCTTGAACATGCTTTCAAGGAGGCTGCAAAACTCCTCGTGCTATCATATCTTATGGAACAATTCCAGGAAATCCATATCCTAAAGGAAAATCTAGTCACATAAATGGGATTTTCCCAGGAACTGCTTTGAAGAAAAGACAGTGAAATCTGCACCAATGAAGGCAAAGAAACAGCTGTGCAGATCCTTGGACAGTCCAAACCTCCTCCTTCCACATATAATCCACCTAAACCTGTTCCTTATCAGATACTTCCCTGCTGTCCACATGCAACTGTTGCACCAAGTGCTTATAGCTATGCAGGTCTGGGGCCACTAGCCAGTGTCATAGCTCCAGGTGTGACACCTGCCACCTCCATATACTCCAAACCCCGTAGGAGCAGAAAATGAGGTCCTTTCCAATAAGTCAAAACCCTCACAGGTTCAAACGTTTCCCACCCTGGCCAGCCTGTCCTTCTCACCCCCTGGCTTTAACCCCGCGACGCCTGCAGCTACGTCTGTCCGGACTGCGTCTTGCCGGCACCAGCGACTGCCGCCGGGTGGAAGCTGAGCATTCCCAGCCCTGTCCTCCTGGTGCTCCCAGGGCAGGTCTCACCCCTGCTTGCCCCGCAGCCGCCGGCGACCGGGATGCCCTCACTGCCTGCCAGCCCTGCTACTTCTGCCCTCCGCCCGGCAGCCTTGGCCTCTCCTTTGTTGTTTTCTGGCCTAGGTCCTCCACCTGGGCCTTCGCCTGCCGCAGCCCCTCAGGCGACACCTGCCCCGCGGGCGGCGCCTGCTTCCTGGAGAAGCCTTCCCTCCCACCTCTGCGGCTTTCCCCAGTCTTCCCTTCTCTGCGCCCTACATTGCTACCTCTAAAAACAGCCCTAGCCCTGTCTCCCCGCCATCAGTTTTTGGAGGGCTGGCCGTGCCCTTAACCTCCCGAGGGTCTCCCAGCCCAGTCTCTTCCCCCAGTACTGTGGACCCCCTGGGCCTGAGCAGCCCCCTGCTATCTGCCTTGAAGAGCTTCCTGAAGTCCAGTGAAACCCACGTGCTCGGCGGCACGTCTGCCTTGTCCTCCGCCATCATCCTGTCTTCCCTCACTGGTCCACCTGTCGACTCCCGGCACCCGCCCTGGCCATGTGCGGCACCCCGCAGAGGCCCCCCCACCCAGGCCTGGCTACGCCATGTGGTCTCTGGGTCCCTGCCAATGACGCAGTGCTCGCCAGCCTTGCCGCGCCGCCCTATCCCCGCTGGCTGCGCCTTCCTGGTCTTATGCTGCCAAGCCCTTGACCTGGGGCACCTCGGCCACCCTCTCGTGGGGACCCCACCCAGATACTCAGGCCTGCACGTCCCGGCCACCCCCAGCGCCACCACAGCTCCTGTGAGGATCAAGGCCGAGAACACGATCTCCAAGCCCTCGGCCTTCAGGGGCCTGGCTCACGCGGTCCCCGAACAGGTGCACTGAGGCTGTAGGGGGGCGCTGGACCACGCGCACGCCCTCCCTAGGGGCCCCTCTCTCTTCCTGTTTGCCTTAACCCTTCCTGGTCAGCTCTCCCCAGGCTGAGTTCTCTCTAGAACAGCTCAAGTCCCCTGTCCTCCATTTCCCTCCAATGCGTGGCTCTGCCGCCCCCTCGCGCCGGTATTCCCTGCCCTGCTCCTGTTGGCTTCTCTGTCCAGTAATTTCCCCTTGGCCAGCAACTCCTCCCTCAGCCAGGCAGTGTCTCTTCCAGGGGCCCTGGCTGCCACCTTTTCGCTGGCGGTGCTGTGTCCACCATGTCCCCAGCTCCACGTTAGGGCTCCTGGGCCTCCCACCTCCGTGCCTACCTCAGCAACGCCTTTCCCCCTCAATCTGCGCACAGCAGTTCTCTTGTTTTTCTCAGTCACGCAAGGACCAGTGCCAGCTCCGAATCTGTCGCATCCAGGCTTCTCCATCTCTAGCTCCCCGAGCGCTGCCCCTGCCCTCCCTTCTTTCCCAGGCCTGCAGGCGCCCTGCACCACCACCGCACCCCTCCCACCAAGGCCACACCGCCTAGTCCCCCGTCCCAGTCCTCCAGGGATTCACATCAGCATTCAGTTCCAACTTCAGCTCTGCTTTCCTCGCACAAGCAGGTTTATCATCTGGACTTCAGGCCGCAGGCGATTCTGTCTTCCCAGGTCTCCTGTCCCTTCAGGGGATTCCCGGCTTTTCCCAGAGTGCCTTGCAGTCATCTTTGCAGGAATTCCATCACAGCGCAGCTGCACAGTCAGCGTTGCTAAAGCAGGTCCATCTGTCTCAGCTCTAGAAAGCTATCCAGCTCAGCCTGATGGGTTTTTTAGTTATCCTTCAACGCCGGGAACACCATTTTCTTTGCAATCAGGTCTCTCCCAAAGTGGGTAGTGGGGAATATAATTTCATTTTATTATACTGGGAGAGCAGCAGCAGATTGCCTGAGGAGTGCGAGTGCCGGAAGCAGCGTGACAAATGTGAAGTTGGGAAAATTTCAGAAAATGAGAATGAGGATTCTTCTGGGAAAACTGGGATTAGAATTTCAAAATCATGGTTACATTTTTTAACAGTTTTAGATATGAACACTCCCTATGTAAATAAACTGACAATTACTATGGAGAATAGTATTTTAAAGGTGTTTGCGGATTTTTCACCTCCCATCCTATGAAGTTTTGAATTGTGTGTATGATCTACATAGAAGGGATATTAAAGAGGAGACTGAACTCTTTATGACTGAATACAGCCTTAAATCTGCTGGTGTTCCTTCCACTGACAGAAGCCACGGTGTGCCTCGGACTTAAGTGTTGTCTGGGGCCCTGGGAGTGCTCCACGCCAGGACCCCGTGAGCGCCAGGAAGACTCAGTGCTCCACACTATCCACGAAGGGAACTTGAGGCCCATGCTTATATTTAATTTCTGATATTAATGACCACACCTATTCTACCGAATTTAACTCAATATATTCCAGGTAAGTGAAAATGGTGCTTAATGTAGTCTTGAGAATGACTTTCAGGTGTTTTCAACCAAAATATATATCCAAAACAACTTTCCTAAAGAAATACAAGTAAAGCTTATGATAATTTGCCTTCAGAACCTTGTTTCTTAATCTCAGCAGTATCCAAATGAGTGAGGAATGCTTGAATGACTCTTTGGCCACTTCTGTAACTCACTATACCCTGGAAGCTCTTGGCATATGTTTACAATCATTGGATGTACTATTTCTATCTGTACTCAAAAGTCAGATGATATGCTTTCACACCAATAATGTGATGCCAAATAGAAAAGGAGCTCTGTTACAAAATCACCCTGTGCCCTCTTGTTTAAGAACCTGTGGTAGAGTAACAGTGAATGTCATTTATTTAAGAATAACTCTGCCACATTTGGGGGGGGGGGAGTAGGAAGTGTGATATCCAATCCTTTGATTAAAAGTGTAAATAATAGAATCTACTGTAATGCATTTCAGCATCTGGAAGTTTTACTTTTATAAAGATAGCATCTGGAAGTTGTTGCTAATGTATTTTCCTCCAACATGGGGAAAAAAATTTTAAGGGGTATTAATAAATATACCTGTACGGTTAGTTTTTAATAATTTTTTAAAATAAATTTTATGGGCATGAAAAAACTTTAATAAATACGTAAGCATGTGTTCTATCAAAATATAAAAAACATAAATATTTTGATTGAAGAAAAATACTTATTTAAAGCACAATAATTTTTTTGAGGTAACTGGGGACTTGGGATTTAACCCAGGACCTCGTATGTGGGAATCCAGTGCCCAACCACTGACCTAAATTGATTTCTCTGAGTTGGTTTCTTTGTCTGTTTTGCTTGTTTGTTTTTGTTTTTTCAGGAGGCATGGGGAACCAAACCTGGGACCACCCATATGGGAGGCAGGTGCTCAAACACTTGAGCCACCTCCACTCCCAAGAATAATTTTGGAATGGTAAATTTTTTGTGCAATACTCTTTTCCATTTCATGTTTTCAGCTAGGTACCTGCATTCTAGGCTTTCAATTTTCCTAATGTTATGACAAAATAAAGAGATAATGCTAGGAGTCCTGAGACTAGATGGTTTACCACTTTGGAAGTTATGATAAAGGCAAGTCAAGATAAAAGAAGAGATCAGCTAGGCTTAAATAGGGATGTCTTTGTATCTTGGCAGCAATTTCAACCCAGAACAAACATCACGTAGTGCTCAGAAAGTGAGGAAACTGGGAGAGAAATGGCCTTGTGGACTGCCAATATATCCCGTTAGCCTTAACTATCAGGACCACAGTACAGAGCTGTTTGTCCTAATGCAATCATGTGAATTGAGCCAAAAGGAATCTCAGAAGTGACCTTTCTGGACAAAAACTACTTACTTCACTTAGATCCCTTATTACTTGGCCAATTGGAAGTTGCTGATGATAGGAGAAATCTGGGACTGGTTTCAGTATCACAAATTAAGTATGCAGGAGCAGAAAGTCCTATCAGTGAGGAAATAAAATAAATCATTTTTCAAAATTGATATTGAATTTTGGTATACCTACCACAGCAAATTAATTGTGTTCAAACCCTCCATGGTCACCATTGATTATTGTAACAGGTGCAGGAAGTAGGGAAGAAGGAAGTACTTGGTACCTTAGAATAAGAATGGGTTGTGGAATGTGAAAGGTCTAATTAGGCTTAGGGCCTATAAAACTATTATACATGGAGCTGAACTCAGATAATTCATTTCAAACTTTATTTCTCCAAATTGGATCACAAGAATACTCAGAGTCAAGCTATGATATTGAATCCAATATTATTTCCTGTAGTACCATAACAATGGGGGAAGCACATGCTTCAGTTCTCAGATCACAAATCTGCAACTGGACCTAAATCTACAGGAGTAACCACCACATACATTTTTACCAACCTTTGCCTGGGGCCTGAGCACTGGGATAAATCCATTCACCATTGTGGAAGTCTTCATTCACTGGGATTAGAACATTGTGGATTCCTGAACCTAACACCCAGAAGTGGGTCAGAGTCATTATGGGGCCTTGATATTCAACGTGTGGTCCAGGAATCAGAAACAGCATTGCCAACAGGGCTTATAACAGAAATCCAGATTGTAAGGCCAGTCCAGCCCTGTAGAATGGGAATCTGCATTTTCACAAAAGTCCTCAGCCACATAGGGCTTTTGATCACTGAAATGGACTTTATCTGAATTGATTTGTGCTGTGTGTGTAAAATACACACTGGATTTCCAAGACCTCATAAGAGAAAAAGTACACTATTTTTGTTTGTTAAGAATGTTTAAAAAATGATAGCATGTGATATAGTATTTTGCATAATAAAAATTATTTTGACTTGTTTCTTTAATATGGATACTTGAAAATTTATAATTACATGTGGAGTCATTATATTTCTATTGGTTACTACTAAGCTAGGCTCAAGGAACCTCCAGCTTCCCCAGCTGATCCAACCTGTCTTTGGCCAAATCCATAGTAGCAGCTAAGCAGTTGAACATCAATGAATATGTTCAATTCACCATCTTATAGAGTTGACCAAACTATGATTTAATTAAAGAAAAATGAATAAATATGCCATTTCTTCAGTCAGGGTATTGAACATCAAAATTCCAACTTTAGCTTCTAAACCATGGGCCCAGTGATCCTAAGTACAAACATGGTGTCTAGAAATGAGATGGCCTAAGACAACACTTGTTGAATTAATGAATTTCTCCATTCACTGGACTTTGGTCTCTGAAATATGTGCTTTGTAAAAAATAAATTTAATAACAATGAACTCACTTCTACTCCACTAGATTCTCTTCTTACCTCCAGCTGCTTCCTAACCTAGCTTAGTTCTGGAGTGAGATTGATAGACAAGGAGTTTTTATAGTGAGGGATCTTCCTCCCTTCTTATTCACACCAGTGCACACCTCTCTATTCCCATCAGATTTTAATCCTTAATGTGGCAGAAATAAGAATTTTTACTGAATGGCCTAAATAGGTAACTACAAATATTTTACTCAACATGGAAATCCAAATTGAATATGAATTGCTTTTTCAGATATTTCTTATTTGAGTATTTATAAATCTCAACAGTATGGTTTGTGGCTAATGTTCATAAAGGTTTTTTCTCTGGGCTTTTAGACTAAATTAAACCTGTATATTTAATTTCATTGCTATTGCAACAACTATATTCATAAATATTTTTAGCTTAGTCTGTAAATAATACAATGGTTGGTAGAACTCCCATTTAATTTGACTGGAATTTCTTCTTAAGATCTAAACTTTCATTTTTTATCTGCTCTTTCAGAAAAGGTTTCTTCATAAGAATTTGTAAGCATGTTACCATAATGTAATGAATTATTTATTTTAATTTAAAAATTAGTTTAGAAGATGTGGCCTAATATTTTGTATAGTAAATATTGACAAAATAAACCCATATATAAACCCTTTGGGTTCTTATTAATCTGTTTTTCTTTCCTAAATTAGATATTGCAGAGGAAACTTTCCTGCCTCCTGTCTATGCCAAATTTTATTTATATATATATATATAATAAAGGAAAATTATATCAAGTGCCTCTTATTCATAGGAGGAATTAGTTTTACATTAAGTTATGTGACTTATTGATTTTTTTTCTCTTTAGTTTGCAAAATCCATAAAGGAAGAAGCCATGACTTTTGTTTGCATTTATATTTATTTATATGTTAGCACAGATCTTGTCATAATATTGATGTTATTAGATATTTTAAAACAATTTACTGAGATATATTCACATAACATACAGTCCAACCAAGTGTACAATCAATGGCTTTTAGTACAATCACTGGGATGTTCATTCATCACTATAATCAATTTTAAAGTATTTCATTACTCCAAGAAAAACCTCATATTCTTTAGCTGTCACCTGTCATCTCCTCTATCCTTCCCCAGCCATACAGAACTACTGATCAAATTCTCTCTTGATGAATTTATTTGTATTTAAAATTTATATAACAGGAGTCAAATAATATGTAGTACTTTGTGTCTGGTTTCTTTTACTTAGCCACTTAACATAATGTTTATTTTTTTACAATTGGTGGAAGAATATTAATGTATTACTATTCATTGTGGTCTGTAGGTTGCTTTAGGTGTATTTTTGCCCATATACCATTCTATTATAAACACCTTGTAATAGTAGCATACATTTGTTCTAAATCATGGAAAATATTATTTTCCTTGTACTATTGACCGTACTCATTGTCCACAACAGGGTTCACTATGTTATACAGTCCAAAATTTCATATGCTAGCTTTTCTTCTAGTGGTATACATGATCTTAAACTTTCCATTTTAACCACAATCACATCCACATATCAGAATTATTAATTACACTCACCATAATGTGTTACCTCTATCCATATCCAAACTTTTACAATCAACCTTATTACAAATTTTGCACAAAATAATCATCAGCTCATTCTCTACACTCATTCTATTTTCTTGTGTCCTGTATTCCAGCTATTAACACCATGAATTTGCTCATTATAATTAGTTATTTGTATGATCATACAATATTTGAAATATGTTCTGACATATTTCAATCCACATATAATATCCTCAAGCTTCATCCATGTTGTTGCATGAATCAAGACTTCATTTCTTCTTACAGATGAATAGTTTTCCATTATATGTATATACTACATTTTATTACCCATTCATTGGTTGATGGACACTTGGGTTGTTTCCATCTTGGAGAATTTTGAATAATGCTGCTTATGAACATTGCTGTGCAAATGTCTGTTTGCCTTCTTGCTCTCAGTTCTTCAGGGAATATACCTAGGAGTGGGATTGCCAGTTGTTATTGCAGTTATATATTTAGCTTCCTATGGAACTGCCAAACTGTCTTCCACAGTGACTCTACCATTCTACATTCCCATCAACAATTAATAAATATTCCTAATTCTCCACATCCTTGCTAACACATGTAATTTTCTGTGTTTTTAATAGAAGTCATTCTAGTGGGTGTGAAATATCTCATTGTAGTTTTGATTTGCATTTCCTTAATAGCTAGTGATGTTGAAAATTTTTTCATATGCTTTTTAGCCATTTGTATTTCTTATTTTGGAAATTGTCTATTGATGGCTTTTGCCATTTTAAAAATTCCATTTTCTACTTATCATTGAGTTGTAGAATCTCTTTATAGATGACGGGTATGATACTTTTATCAGATATGTAGTTTCCTATTGTTTTCTCCCATTGAGTAGCCTGCCATTCTCTGGATTCTGAGATGATAATGCCCACTCCACCTCTAATTGAGAGGGGGCTTTGCTCCCATACAACTGATGGATGGGGCTCTATTGCTTGCAGTTGTAGAATCTCTCGGTTCCAACAGTGGTTGTCCATCCTAACCTGCTTATTAGTTGTCCTGGGTTTGTCCAATGTATTGGAGAGTATGTGTTGCAACTCTGCTGAGGCTCAGGGCCCAGCTGACACATGGACAGCCAAAAGATTCAAGTCTCTTGGACATATACCTACCAACTCCAGCACCAACTATTGGTTCAAATAGAAGGGACAGAAGAGGCAGGTGTAGAGAAGTCACAACTGAGTCCAACTCTGTCATACCTCAGGACCACAAATGCCAAAGTAGGGCCTACTGTCAAGGCACCAAATTTGGGAGCTATCTGCCATGATCATAGGACCTGGGTGTCTCCAGAGCCCTCAGGAGCCCCACTATTCAGGGATAGTATCTACTTTGGCAGTCTATGAGATCTTGCTGAGACATTCATAAGCCTTACCTCTGGGATGACCTCCCAGCTCACGTTGAAGTCTCTTCACCATACAAATTCATTTGTATTTATCTTTTCCCCCTTTTATTCAAGGATTTTTTCCAGTTGCATTGCTGGTTGGTGCTTGGTAGTAATCCCTTGGTGCCAGGGAAGCTCATATCTGGGAGTCATGACCCGTGCTAGGGGGAAGGTAATGCATTTATATGCTGAGTTTGGCTTAGAAAGAGGCCACATTTGAGCAACTTGGAGGCCCTCAGGAGGTAACTCTTTGGCAACTTACAACACTAGGCTAAGTTACAATTTCAAGAGCAAAGGCTCATAAGCATAGTCATCAATATCAAGGGCCCTTCAGTGGACCATCCTTCCTCACTGGTCATTGCCCCTGTACTTGGGGGATTATTGCTTTTCCATTACAGAATGTGGCAGAGCTCCCCAGGATGGGAATTCAATTTTCTTTCAGTTATTGTGTGAATCTCTACCCACTGTGACAATGTCCCATGAACATTTGAACACATTTATATACCTTATATGTATGCCCAGGTGAACTTCCTCCCATGTATCCTCCATCACTGACAACCCACAGCAATGATCATCCCCTGTCACAGTTGTAACCCCTCTGTGATCCAAAACTGTTTCAAAAATGAACCAAGAATATCACCAAATACATTTAATAGGAAAATAAAATACATAATAATTTAGAATAACTAAAGTAAAATTTAAAAATTGGGATGTTAAAAATAATGAAAAATATTAAAATTTTTTGATGTTTAGCCTTGCATCACTGTAATATCTGGGGTCCTGTATGTACAGTGACATTTTCTTCCATTTCTTCCCCAGTGTCTTACATTTACTCATTTTGTCCTCAAAGAAATTTTAGTTCACAGTAAAGTGACATACAGAATATAGGGGAATCCCATTTACCCAGCATCCTTCCCCTTTCCCCCCTTCCCATATTAATAACCTTTTAATATGTGGATGGTACATTTGTTACAACTGATGTACAAATATTGAAACATAGCTACTAACCATGGTCAATGGTTTTCATTAT
>JAQZBX010013615.1:0-23364 GCA_029593785.1 Cabassous unicinctus
AATATTCTGAACTGATTTGAACAGAGATTGTAAAACTGAAACTCTTTCTTTTCCTGCAGACTGGCAAGTAGCAAGGTGATTCCCTGTACAGTAATGTTGTACTGGGGTAACTAGAATATTGCACAGGTATTCTCTCCCCTCAATTTATAACAGGAAATTAGTCATTGTGATTTCTTCAAAGACTTGAAAAATGCATTTTCCAACCTGAAGAACTGACAGAAATATTTTGTTCTTAAATACATTTCTTCAATTATTTAGTTAAGCACATAGCCATTTTATATTAAATACATTAATAATTCATAAATGTTTCAAAATATTTTAGTGTGAGTTATGCAGACTCTGGTTTGGAAGTTGTGTGGATTAATCATGAACAAATGCTTGCATGCACTTAAAATGTTTGTTGTGATAATTCCCTTGAATTATCCAATTATGAGGGATTGTGTAGATATTTTATTTTTATGACAGTGATTCACTTTGCACCATCTGACTATATAATCAAGAGTTTGGCAAAAAGAATATAATAGGCAAACATTTGTTGCAATTATTAATTAATTAGCAATAATGTGACTAAATAATTATTTCCACCATTAGAAAATGTCTTTAAATACATTTAAATTAACATTCTGCATACTGAGACTGAGGCCAGGAAGCAAAGGTGCTTCTATCCCTCCCAACCTGTTTTGCTGGTGTCACCTCCATTAGGTGCTTTTATCCACTCACTCTGCACTTAGGTTAACAGTTTTCTATTCTGTTAAAAGTTCTGACTGCATTTTATAATACAATGAATAAAGAGAAGGTATTGGTCTCATTTTGTGTGTACACTTCCTAAATAAATTTTCTATTCTAATTTCATTTAATGTCTCTTTCAGAAAACAGCAAATGTCTGCTCTGTATACTGAGGATGCCAGGCTATATACCAAACAACACATTTCTATCGTGGTCATAGTCCTTTAGCAGAAATATCCACTACCTACTAGTAGAACACCATTCTGTCCAGTGCTGTCTTGTATGCAATCATAAGGTTTGCACTAAACATTGTGCAACTAATGTGACTTTTTGATAACAAAGGAAAAAGGCACTTTTTCAAGACCTTACTTAAATTCAATTTGGACCTAGTAGTGAAATGGTTCCCAATTTTATTTCTATATGTCATCAGTTTTTATTGAAAGTTGTTAATACAACTTTCCAGACCGAACATTCTGTTACAAATTCAAAAGATCCTTTAGAAGAGGCACAAACCACTCTTATTTGGAAAGATCACAATTGGTCAGTTCTAACTGTAGATTTAGCACATATCCTTTATGTTAGTGAAGATGTTGCACAAAGGCATTATGTGAGGGTACTTAACAACTGTGGAGTTGACTACTTAGGAGAACAGTCCATTCTACAATTTCATGACTAAGAAGTCATTGCCTAACAGCTGATTGTGCTGACCTTGCAAAGTCTAGCTTAGATGCTTCACACACAGACAAAGGAAAGAATGGAGTTGCTTTCCAGATTTACACCCACACATGTGCTGGGCTGAAAGCAAAGGACCCCCAGGATCTTTGAAACACTAAATTTCCTATTGCAACAACAGTTTAAGTAGTAAATAAATTAAGTGAGCTGTTACTAGAAAACTATACACTTCTTTGAAGCTGTGGAATCCATAAATATTCATTCTTCATAACACATTTCCAAAGGGTTAATGATAACAAAGAGTCTAAAATTTTGATTAAAGTATGAATTTTTGCATTTTACAAAGTAAAATCCAGAATCTTATGAAGGAAATGTCTTTGTCTTTTTTTTTGATAAAATAAATTTTACATATATATTACTTTTAAAAAGTGCAGTTGGATAAAGTCCACTCATTTTGTTAATGCATAACATAAAATATAAACAAATATTAATTAAACCATAAATATTAATACAGATGTTATACCGGTTATTTCTTATTCAAGCATAAGTAAATTTATTGTTAAACTTTGCAATTTCAATTAGGGTATAATTTAGAGATTATGTTCTTATTAAAACATTCTATATTTCAATCTCCATTGTTATGTTGTAATTAAATTATAATTTATTCATGTACAGTCCTCATCCATGAAATTGCATCTGAACCTTCTTTAATAAATGTGGGGAAAATGATCAAGATGCTAGGTTCCTGGAAACAAGATGTTCCCACTCACCCTCATGTGAGGTCAAACTGACAAGATTTGTTTAATGGACAAAAGAGCCCTTCTAAAATTGTTCAAAGTGTCAACATAAATGAACTGAATGTTATTGTTTTTGATAGATAAACCCTCCCTTCTTCTCATTTAATAATCACTTAAAAATAAAGAATCTTCCTTTGCCTCCTTGCTCCTACTAATACTACAGCACTCAATAATTTTGAATCTCTCAGTGATATGATGAAATCAGAGGAGTTAAAACAGGGCTTTACCCCATAGATTTAATCAGAACAAAGTAGCTCTTTATACTAACTCCTGTCTGTTTACTTGAAAACTTTATCCTTTCTGGGTGGTCTAAAACATTGTTTTACAAAAACAAAACAAACTAAGAATTGCAGGAGAGAAGTGGGGGTGATTCATGAAGAAAGCTCAAGAGAAGAAGATGAAATTAATATGATCAAATACTCACAAAATAATAGGATGTTTAATTATACTAGATAGGCAAGCCAGGATTTTTGATAAGTGTCCCAAGGTATTTTAGGAACAGGCAAGGATGAGTGGACATATTTAATTGAGATGATGAAGATCTTGACAGAAAACATTGTGTTTTATAACAAGAGCTTCTGTGTTCAGTTATAGTTAAAATGTGCTGACATAATGGCATTAGAGAAAACCTCTGGAAACACAGACTTTCATGTCAATAATAGTGCCCAGAGGTAATTTCAAGATTAGTGGCTCCCAGTGGTGAGGAAATAAGACCCAAGCAAAAACTGTGCATGTGCATCACTTTCGTATATCAAGAAACACATATAATTAACCCTGTGAATTTCTCATAGATTCTGGAAAACAAGGAACAGAGAAGTGGTGCATGGAAACCATGTTTACCCAGTAATCCTCAAGTTTTTTTAATCTCTGAGGAATGGAATGATTTTCACTAGGTGAGGACAAACTCACTGGATGTATTTCATGGGCAAAATAGCATTTATGAAATTGTCTACAGTGTTAACATAAAAAGGATTCAATGGTTTTTATTGACTTGGTTCCAAAGCCCAGCAAACCCCGAAAGCATTTAGGCTAGTATCTGGCACTTAGTTAATATTAGAAAATATTGCTAAATCTATCCTATTCTTAAGAAAAATGATATGAGTTGAATAAACAGATCCTGTCATAAAAGCAGAAGATTTCCAAGGTTTTTAGAAGTACTACTTATATTTCTGTCATTAATTTCCAGTTTAATTCAACTATACTCGGGTAACACAATCATTATGAATTTTAACGGTGGAAATATCATTGATTTTTGGGTCCGTGCATAGTCTATTTTGACATATGCTCAAAATGCACTTGGAAAACTGGAGAAAACAAATCCAGAGAAAACAAACTTACCAGTTCAGTGGTGCCATTCTCCACAAACATTTTCCATCTTATATTTTGGAAAAGAAATCTTCTACCCACAATTTGTTCAACTTGATCAAGAATATCTGTTTAAATAACAAGAATGCAAATTATAATGTTGCATATGCCAATTTCATTGAGTTAAGTCACTCTGATTAATAATTACAACCTCATGTTTAACAGTTTTCTGGCATTTAAAATCTCTACAACCTTCAGGACTTTCCACTTAAAGCAAATTTTGAAGAGGAAAAAATTTAATATTCAGTTGAAAATAAAGGGTCTTCTCTGCACCATGGGACTAATAATCTATATATTGCTTATTATGAAAAATTTGTCAATTTTGCTGTTCAAGTTCTTTATACCTTAACTGATGGCTGCTTGTATTTTATAGTCGGAATAAATTCTATTTCCATCCTCCAACTATGAGTTTGAAAATTTTAAAGTTCTCATTTGTGTTATTTAATTTAATGCAGCATATGCTTTGAAGATATGTTCATAGGTGTATATAAACCTGATATTGTGATCTCTTCCTGTTAAATCAACTTCCTTATCATGATACAAAATCTCATTTACCAAGAGCATATATCCTGGCTCAGGTTAACAGTGATTGAATAGAGTTCAGGCTTACAGACAAACCAGATGTACTTTGGGTTGTATTGCATTAGGTATTTTCCATTTTGTTTAAAATATTATTTTCAAAGCATTTTTATTTATTTAAAATATTATTTTGTAACAACAGCATAAAGTTAGGGCTTGTATTTTTTTCAATACACTGACAAAATTTGTGTTCAATTGTATTCCTTAACTTATTTTCATTGAATGTAATTAGTTGTACATGTTTAGATTCTTTCTACGTTAATGATTTTTGTTTGCTATTTGTCCCATATTTGTATTATCCGATCTTTCTTATATTTGATTAATAACGTCTATTTTTACTTTTCTCCTCACAAAGTACCTTTTTGGTTATTCAATCTTATCTTCTATTTTAATAGTACTTGGCCTAGAAGTTTATTTTTCTTCTACCCTAGAAGTTTTAATGTTCATTTATGACTTATTACAGTTTATTTTACCTTACTCTTTTTACCATTCACTGAAACCACATATTTTTACCTGTGTTTTTCATTCCTTGCCTTGTCTAGTATATCCATCTGGGATAGTTCTACTTAGCCTGAAAAATTCCTGTTAACAATGCTTGTACAATTGGGCTGATAACACTGAATATCTTCTGTATTATTGTATCTCAATATATATTTATTTGTCACCAGTTTTTTCTCCATCCAGATGTTTAGGGAGAGTTTTGCTGGCCCTGGCTACAGGGAGGATAGAGCACATTCTGCAGGGGTTGGGTAGAGCAAGGTCTACAATCCATAGTTCTGGGAGGGGTGGGCCTGCCTCCCATGGATTAGGGAAGGCCAGGTCACCAATTCTTTACTTTGACAGGGTTGGGCCTATATGCCAAAGGTTCAGGAGGATGTTATCTTTACTTCACTGTACTAGGAATGTTAAGACCCCAGAGATTGGGGAATATGTGGCCATCACTGCAATGTACTTGGAGGGTGAGTTTGGTCACCACCCAGATGCTCGATGAGGGTGGAGAGAAGAAAATGGCCCTTGGGCAAGCCTGTGGAAAGGGTGGGTACCCATGAGGCCCCAGGGAGAAGAAACCATCATTTTAGGAATGACTCACAGTCTTTGAAATCTAATGAAGTATGCCCAGCCACTTTATGTAACTGTAGGGGAACCATGACTCAAGTTTCCTCTCAATTTCTCCTATGGAAATGCAAATGTTTATCCTTTGTCTGTCCATTTCTATATTAGAAGTTAATAAATGGTTTGTCAGTTTCAGAAGTCTACAGCCAGACAGGCCTTTGCCCCAAGACAAACTGTATTTCTTTAAACTGATTGAAATATCATTTTGTACTTAGCATTGTTACTGATTTAAGGTTTTTAAAAAATATTATAATGTCTTTTTGGGATTCAGAGGGTGGAGTGTAGTAGTTTGATATTATTTGTGGATTCCAAAAAGAAATACAGATTATGTTTGTAAACTGGTCAATTCCTCTGGTGTGATAACCCTTTGATTGTATTAGAATCAAATGAGACATCTAATTAAATTATGTTATGATTAGAGCTCTGATGCAACCATGTCATTAGAGTGTGACTGAGCCTTGAGTCCTAGCCCCCTTGGGGATAAAACAGACACTCACATGGAAGTAAACACATGGAGAAGGAGAACACAGAGGAACAGAGATGACTTCATAGACACAGCAGAGGCCTAGGGAAGAGAGATGAGACTGACAGTCTACAGCTGACCTTGTAGAGTGAACAGAGCAGCTGAGCCTGGAAAGAAATGAGCCCCATGGATAGAGACAAGCCTTATGTCAGCCTAGAGCTGAAATCAGAAGAAGCTGGGACCACAAAGCCTTAAGAGGAAGGAGGAAGCCTGAACCCTCGCAGACATCATCCAGCATTTTGCTCCAACATGTGGCAACAGACTTTAGAAAGGGAAGAAACACTATATGGCCTTGTGACTGCAAGCTTCTAACCCAAATAAAAACCCTGTATAAAAGACAACAGATTTCTGGTACTTTGCATCAGCACACCTTTGGCTGACTAGTGAACCAGGTTTGGGCTTTTAAGAAATATAAATCTACAAAAATTGCTGTAAATGTTTTAGTGGACATAAACACTTACTTATTTTGCTTGAGTATGCAAAAGAGAAATTCCTGGATCAAAAGGAGATGTATGTTTTTTCATAATAAATACTATAAACAAATTTTTCAAATGGAAATATCTTTTATACCCATACCCATGTTTAGTGTCTTCTCATATCCATATTAAGCAATTAGGTATACTTATGTGAAATGCCTCTTCAATCTTTAAGAAAATTAAATTAAAATATTTTATAATTACTTTTACTATTAAAATTGTAATAGGAGTTGTTCATTTATTGGATATTAATCTGTTACCAAATATGTAATTATAATGACTAATAATCCAATATATTGCACACTTTTTGTCTATATTAGTGGTGTCATTTAATTAACAAAGATATTTATTATTTAATGTGTTTAGAATCAGAAATCCTTGCCTGTGCCAGTCAGGAAGACTTGCTTCTTTGTTACTTTGTTTTACTGTAGCTCTATGGAAGTCTTGAAATCAGGTGATGTGTGTTCTCCAACATCTTTCTTCTCCAAATTGCCATGCATGCTTTTGATCCTTGAACATTCATATAAATTTTACCAAGGCCTAAATATTAGAAATTAAATAAGAATACACACAAACCAAAAATAAAGCACTACTGGCATTTTTATGCAGATTCATTTCAAATTGACTACATAGCTTAGTAAGAACTGACATATTTATAAGGTTGAAATTTCCTCTCCATTAATTGGATACAGCAGTCTAATTTTAGATGTCCTGGAATTTTTCAAAGAATTGTGTTCTATTTTTCATGAAGAAATCATGTATAGTTTTCCTTAGATTTATTCCTATGTTTTTGATTGAATTGTTGATACTTTTAACCATATTTTTATCACTTACTAATTATTTCTTGTAATATATAAAACACAACTAAGATCAAGGAGGGATGTGGGCAAAATAGTGGAGTATTTATCTTCAAAGGCCTTCTCTACACAGAAGCAATAGACAATCTAGCATAATTCGTCAAAATCATCATGTTGGAACTTTGAAAATAGTCAAAGGTTACAGCAGCCAAGTACATCTGCTGAATCAAAAAAGTCAACTTACTTAGATATTGTGCTAGAGCTTTGTGGCATTTTAAGTTAGCCTTGTTTTAACTTCCTATCCTGTGAGGTGGTGGTCTTGATGTTGGCAGTTCAAATTTCCAGGGAAGATACTACTTGTAGGCGTTTCTGAGTAAACCTTGTTACCAAGGAATTGTCTTTTAAAGTTTTGATTTGTGTGGGATAACCTGAAGGACCAATACAAGGTACTTGCCATATTAGCTTCTAATTTGGAACACTCTCATGAAGAAGAAACTGTTATGCAGAGGGAACTCCTCAAAAATATGAAAAGACAAATGAACAAATCACTGCTACCTGAGGAAATACATTACAGTTGGTTCAAACCATGAACATGTTTTAAGACTGGAAGCAAAATCTGGAGGCAGCATTACAAAAGCTCCCATATAATGGGGAATATAGAAGACTAAAAACATGCCTGAGGAAGCATGCTCATAAAAGACCTGAGAAGCAACTAAGCTTTCAACTCCAATGGATATTTAGATAAGTTCAACAAGAATCCAGGGCAGATTTTTAAATAGTCTGTCTAAACTTGAGGAGTCCCTCAAAACAGAGCAAATTTGAAAACAATGGGAGTTTTTTCTATTTTTCCTTCTTTTTATATATGTTCCATGTGTGTAAAGAAATATCTGTCAACATGAGCTGATGAAAAGTTAAAAATAAAGATATTAAAGATGATAAAAAAAATACAGATGTTACAAACAGTATAGAAAAGTCACTAAAAATACATAACAACTCACAGCTGGCAACAACATACACCTATGAGGAGGAAGAATAATACTTCCAGACATGCCATATTATTTTATTCAAATTGTCCAGTTCTCAACAACAATTGTGAGGCATTAAAAGAAAGAAGAAATTACAGCCTATGCACAGGGAAAAAAAGAAATGAACATAAACTGCCCCTTAGTGTATACAGCTTTTAGATGAACAAATAAAGACTGAAAATTAACTGCTTTTTAATATGCTCAAAGAGCTAAAAAAAGATAATAGATGAAGACCTAAAGGAATCCAGGAGAATAATGTTCTCTTAATAGAGTTTATCAGTAAAGACATAGGTATTTACGTACAGAATCAAAGACAGGTTCTGAATCTGAAAAACTCGATAACTGAAATGAAAATTTAACCAGAGCTGTTCAAAAGCACATTTGTGCAGCAGATGAAAGAATCAGCAAACCTGAATATAGGTCAATTTAATGATCAAATCAGAGGAAAAGTTTAAAAGAAAAGAAGGGGGAAAAATGAACAGAGCCTGAAAAAACTGTAGGACACACGGAATTATACCAGTATAGACATAATGAGAGCCCCAGATGGAGGGAAAACCAGAAAGGGATTAAAGAATTCTTGGCTAAAATCTTAGCAAATTTGATCAGTAAAAGACATGGAAAAACGTAAGTGGCTATAAAAAGCTCATGAAAGATAACCTGAAAGTGTTGTACACTCAAACAAATTATAATCAAATGCTTGACAGAAAAAGAATCTTGAAAGCACAAAAGAGATGACAGTTGCCACATGTAATAGGTCTTCCATAAGATTGAAAGCTGATTTCTGTCAGAGACTATGATGATCATGGGACTTTAGGATGCCATATTTTAAGTGCTGAAAGGAAGATAAAAAGAACAACTCTCAATCAAGATATCAGACAAGGCTCTCCTTCAAAAACAAAGGCGAAATTAGGACCAAATGAACAAAAATTGAGAGAGATTTTCACTTTTAGCACTGTTCTACATGAAATACTAAAGGAAATCCTTGAGTCTGAAATGAAATGATACTATACTTTAACTGGAACTCATAAGAAGAAATAGAGCACTGGTAAAGAAATTTATGTAAATTCTAGTATAATTGTACATGTCATTTAAAATTACCCTTCTTTTATGACATAAAGTACTAATCAATTAAGTAATAAATGTAAATCATTATTAATGGGACACATTTATAAAGTGTGCACACTAATATAAATTTAAAATTTTGATATAACCACTCAGAAAACTATTTTTGCATATGCAGGAAGATAAATGAGGTGAAATAGAAATTATTCACTATAATAAAAATCAATTAGTAAGTCCACTCTAGTCCATAGCTCTTCCCCCAATCCTGAGGATTCTGGGATGGTGATGTCCACTAGACCTCCAATTGAGAGGGGGCTTAAATCCCATGGGAAAATGGAGGGGACTATCTTGCCTGCAGCTACAGACTCTCTCCATTCCCTGGGATGGCCATTGTCCATCAACATCTCTCGCCAGTTTTCCTGGGTGAGTCCAATGAGCTGTAGAGTATGTATTGCAGCTCCACCAAGGTTCTGGGCCCAGCTGGCATATGGACAGCCCAAAGACTCGAGTCTCTGGATATACACCTACAAACTTCAGCAACAAGTTTAGGTTTAAATAGAAGGCACAGATGAATGATGATGTGGAGCCAGTGGCCACTGGTGGCTCTGGGGGCAGGGAGAGGGAAAAACAGTTGTAATACAGGGGCTTTTTTGGGACTTGGGAATCATCCTGAGTGACATTGCAATGACAGATATAGGCCATTTTATATCATCACACAACATGCAGAACTGTGTGGGAGAGAGTGTAGACTACAATTTGAACTATGGTCCATGCTTAATGTCAAAACCCCAGGATGTGTTTATCAATTGCAATGAATGTGCCACATTAATGAAGGATGTTTATTTCGGAGATTGTGGGAGATGTGGGAAGTGGGGCATATGGAAATCCCTATATTTTTTGTGTTACATTTATGTAATCTAAGTATCAATTAAAAATTAAAAAAACAAAAGAATTTTCCTGAGTACTTTAGGGATATATGAACACCAGAGTAAGGCATATAGCCCCTTGAAATCAATACCCACTCAAAGGGCTCTACTTGGGAATAAATTATAATCTATTTCCACCCCCACACACAAAAAACACAATTAAATATGTGATGGGCAGTAATGAAGGAATTGAGGAACAAAAAAAGAACAAATGACATATTGAAAAAAATAGCAAAATAGTAGAAGATAATCCTAGAATTTACTTTAAATATAAATGGACTATACTTTCCATTTAAAAGACAGATTAGGAAAATGGAAAAAAAAAAAATCATGGCTATATGCGGACACTGAAAGATTTTTTCTAGATCCAATCACATAATGATGTTGAAAGTGAAAAGAGAGAAAAAAGATAATCAGTTTAAACAATAATCAAAATAAGTTTCAATTGTTAGATTTATAAGACATAAATGCATTTTTTCAGTAATCTTTTTCTTTTTGGTTTTAATCTCTTTATTTATTTCATGTACAATACAATTCATTCAAGGTATAATATCAGTGGGTTTTGGTATAATCACAGAGTTGTGCATTCATCACCACAATAAATTTTAGAACATTTTCATTACTCCAAAAATGAAAAACCCATGTACTTTTACAGTCACCTCTAAATCCCTCTATCCTCAGAAGCACTATATAACCACAAATTTAATTATATCTCTTTAGATTTATTTATATTTACATTTTGTACAAATGGAATCATACCATATGCCGTACTTTGTGTCAGACTTCTGTTACTTAGAAGAATGCTTTAATATTGTAATTTATTTTTGTTAATTAAAGAAGTTGTAGGTTTACATAAGCCATGTAAAAATAACATCCATATATACTCCTCTATTGTTGACACTTTTCTTTGGTGTGTTATCTTTGTTTATATTGATGAAAGAATATTAAAATATTACTCTTAACTGTAGTCCATAGCTTGCATTAGCTGTATTTTTTCCATAAACCTCACTATTATAAACAGCTTGTAATAGTGAAGGATGTTTGTTAAAATTCATGAAAGAAAATATTTTTCTTCTATTCAAAACACATCATCTAAAAAAGTTTGCTATGTTATACAGTTCCATGTTTGACACTCTACTTTCCCTCTAGTACCATTTATGATGTAAAATTTCCCTTTCAACAACAGCCACAAACATAATTCAGAGCTCTTAATTATACTCACAGTAATGCTCTGCCATCACTTCTATACATTTCCAAATATTTACAATCAACCTAAATTGAAATTCTGCATGCACTAAGCATCAGCTCCCAATTCTCTAGCACCATTCTATCTACAGGTAACCTATATTCTAGATTATAAAGATATGAATTTGGGACGAGTTTGATGTTCTCTTTCTGGCTCCCTCAGGTGTGCAGTTAGATCTTTAACTTTAGCTCTTTCTTCTTTTTAATTGTTGCCATTTAGGGGTATGAATTTCCCTCTCAGCACTACTTTTGCTGTAAACCATGAGTATTGATATGTTGTCTCCTTATTTTCACTCAACTCAAGCTATTTACTTATTTTTCTGGCAATCTCTTTTTAGACACATTAATTGTTTAATGGCATGATGTTTAACTTTATATATTTGTGAAATTGCTAGTTTTTGTCATTGATTTCCAGAGTCATTCCATTATGGTCAGAGAAAGTGCTTTGTAAAATTTCAATATTTTTAAGTTTATTGAGACTTGTCTTGTGACCCAAAATATGGCCTATCCTAGAAAAGGATGCTTGAGCACTTAGGAAGAATGTAAGTCATAATGTTTTAGGGCAAAATGTTATGTATATATCAATAAGCTCTAGTTTGTTTGCCATTTTATTCAAGTTCTGTTTCCTTATTGATCATCTGTCTAGATGTTCTATCTACTGATGAAAGTGGTATATTGAAGTCTCCAATAATTGCTGTAGAGATATCTATTTCTCCATTTAGTTTCCCAGTGTTTGCTTCATGCATTTTGGGATACACTGGTTAGGTGTATAAATATTTATGATCATAATTTTTTCCAGGTGGAATATCCCTTTTATAAATATATGCTGTCTATTATGGTTAGGCTAATGTGTCAAGTCAGTCAGGTCCTTATGCCCAGTTGCTTGATCAAGCAAGCACTGGGATAATTGTAATGCAAGGACATTTATGAGCTTTAGTCTTCAGTGAGATTACTACATAGATGGCTGATTACATCTACAATCAACCAGGAATATTGCTTTCAGCAATGAGTGACATTTTATCCAATCAGTTAAGTCCCTTAAAAGAGAAAGTGATTTAAGCATTCATGGAGAAAATTCCAGCTCATCTTTGAACAGCCAGTGTTTCCTGAGAACTCATCAAGGACATTCATCAGACCTTCATCGGAGCCCGTGGTTTGCAGCCTGCCTGCAGGACTTGTACATCTCCTTTGTCATGTGAGAGAATTTTATAAAATCTCATATTTTTTTACAGATCTCTTCTGTTCATTCCGTTTCCCTAGGAACATTTATTAATACAGCTTGGTGCCAGGAGTGGTTCTTGAGGAATAGAATCCTTCACATGGAATTTCTGAAGTGGTTCTAGGAGTTTTGCAATTGGATTTCTACACAAATTAGACACAAGGATACTAATGATGCCCTTTCCAATAATGAGGAGGCCCCTGACAACCTATGGTGTGAGTTGGAAATGGAGATACAAAAAAATGTCATCACTGGATTCCCGGACTTCCAAACTTATATGAGGCAAGCATCAAGGTGAGTGTGTTTGCAACACCTTAACAGAGTTTTGTGGAGTTAAAAGGTAGAATGATGTTAGCTGACTCCTCTGAGATACTCTGGATACAGAAAAAATAGAAAGGAATGAGTTAAAGTGCCCAAATTTGCAAGTTAAATGCCACATGAAAGATTTGAAAGTTTCTATGTGGGCCCTGAAATAAAATCTTCTTTCATACAGGCACAATCTTAATATATCTGAAATCCAGACTCAGAGTCTCATTTTACAAGTAGTAGAGCTACAAAGGAAATGAAAATCTCAACCTCACAGGGTTCTTCTTTTAAAGTGAAGGCATTGATTGTAAAGGAGTGGAACCCTGAGGATTTGGATGGAGCACTATGAGATGATGGTATCAGCAGTGATATTGGAACCTGAAATTCTTCTGAGACTTTGCCAGATATACCTGTGATGGCCTGCCCTGTGAGGACCACACTTTGTCAACCTAGTATCACCCAGCTTCCAGCCTGCTCAAAGGAGTATGGACCTCTTCCCAGCCCTGAGGATGGTAAAAGCCAAACTAAAGCTTGCACTGCCCGACCTCCACCCTGCCTTGAGGAATCTGTCTTCCAACTCTGGCCTGAAGAGATTAATCCTGATTTGCCAGATGGAAATACAAAGATCAGTAGCTTGAAGTCATGTCTTTTCCTTCTCCTTACCCCCCCCCACCCCTCTTCTCTTGAAAGACATATTTCTAGAATATAGTCACAGTAAGCCACCAAAGGTGAAATACAAAGTCTGACCCATGAAGTAGTACCCTACACTTTAAAAGATCTGCATGGGTTTTGCGACTTATATAGACAGAAATCAGGGGAATATGTGTGGGAAAGTATACTAAGTATATGGGATAATGGTGGAAGAAATATTAAATTGGATCAGGCTGATTTATTGATATGAACCCATTAAGCAGAAATTCTGGATTCCATGATGTAGCTCAAGGGGTTTCAAATGGTTCTAACAGTTTGTTTGGGTGGGTGACTGAACCATGTACCAAAAGAGGGCCTAGTATGTCTGAGGTTGAGATGCCTGACTTACCCTGGTATAGAGTAGAAGAAGGAATTAAAGTCTTAGAGAGATTGGAATCCTAAAGTGGATTTACCATTTAAGACCTGCTTACCCAGCATAGCAATGTCAAGAAGACACACCTTTAATCAGGACTGTGAGGAATAAATTTTAAGACTAACTCCATTTTACCTGAAGAGTTCTCTGGTTGGTCTTCATGATAGTCCAGATATTATTGTATGGTAAGCTGTAATGGAACTAGAATCCTTAAACATTATGGGAATGATTGGATCTCAGATTGGTAA
Organism: Cabassous unicinctus; assembly: GCA_029593785.1. Taxonomy (NCBI): domain Eukaryota; kingdom Metazoa; phylum Chordata; class Mammalia; order Cingulata; family Chlamyphoridae; genus Cabassous; species Cabassous unicinctus. The sequence goes on from JAQZBX010013615.1 coordinate 14,143, forward strand.
AAGTCAAGTATCCAAAGTTAATCACCAAATATAAGGTGGGTGTCACTACCACAATGAAAGGCAGACTAAAAGTAGCAATCAAAATAGTCTGAATCAGATAGAGTTATGACACTGCCTAAGAGATCAATGGGTACCTGGAAGTGAAATAGATAGGCAGTTTACTAAATTCCTTCTTGATATGTATAAGAAGAATAGTTCTAGTTTGAGTGAACAAAACTCTAACTTGAATTACAGACACAGAGAATCATGGCCCCTCAATCAATTTCCAGACTTGAAACAGATTATAGACCCAGAGTCTCTTGAATGTGGAGAAGGCCAGTTCCTACTGGGGAAAGATCCTGTTATGCTGCCAATAATTTATACTGTTAATATTTTTCCCAGTTTTCACCAAGGAGACCTATGGCCTTTAACCAGAGTATTGTGCATTGGGGAAATGAAATGACCAGAAAATTCAGAGATTTTTAGACACTGGTTAACCAGTGACATTAATTCCAGGAGCTACAAAAATTCACTGTGATACACCAGTCAGAGTAGGGCTTGTGGAAGTCAGATGGTTTATATAGTTTTAACTCATGTCCACCTCACAGTGTGTCCAGTGGGTCCCCAGACCCATTCTGTGGTTGTTTCCAGCTCCAAAATGAATAATTGGAATAGACATACTCAGTAACCAGCAGAATCCTTACATTGGATCCCTGACTTGTGGAGCGAGGGCTCCTATGTGAGGAAAGGCCAAGTGGAATTCATTAAAATTGCCCCTACCTAGCAAAATAGAAAATCAAAAGCAATACCTGATTCCTGGAGGGATAACAGTGAATAGTGCCACCATCAAGAATCTGAAGGATGCAGGGGAGGCGATTCCCAACACATCCCCATTCAACTCTATTATCTGGCCTGTGCAGAAAAGAGATGAATCTTGGGGGATGACAGTAGATTATCATAAGTTTAATCAGGTGGTGACTCCAATCACAGCTGCTGTCCCAGATGTGGTATCATTGCTTGAGAAAATTAACACATCCCCTGGTACCTAGTATGCAGCTATTGATCTGGCAAATGCTTTTTTCTCAATTGCTGTTAGTAAGGAACTCCAGAAACACTTTGCTTTCATCTGACAAGGCCAGCAATATACCTTCACTGTCCTGCCCCAGGGAATAATTAGCTCTACAGCCCTATGTCATAATATTGACAAGACCTTGATCATCTCTCCTTCCCACAAAACATCACAGTGGTCCATTATATTGATGACATGATGCTGATAGGACCTAGTGACCGAGAAGAAGCAAAGACTCTAGCTTTTTGGTAAGGCATTTCCATGAGAGAGGTTGGGAGATATATCCAACAAAAATATAGGGGTCTTCTCCCTCAGTGAAATTTCTGTGTCCAGTGATGTGGTACATCTTGAGGTATCTCTTCTAAAGTGAAGGATAAGCTGCTGCTTCTGGCCTCTCCTTTGACCAAGAAGGAGGCAAAATGCTTATTTGGTCTCTTCTAATTTTGGAGACAACACATTCCTCATTTGGGTGTGCTATTCCAGCCCATTTAATGAATAACCAGAAAATCTTCTAGTTTTGATTGGGGACTGGAAAAAGAGGAGGGTCTGTGACAGGTCCAGGCTGCTGTGCAAGCTGTACTACCACTTGGGTCATATGATCCATCAGATCCAATGGTACTGGAAGTTTCAATGGCAAATAGAGATGTTGTCTGGAGCCTTTGGCAGGCCTCCATTGGAGAATCACAACACAGACACTTAGGATTTGGGAGCAAAGACTACCATCCTCTGCACATAACTAGTCTCCTTTTGAGAAACAACTTTGGACTGCTACTGGGCCATAGTAGAAACTGAAGGCTTAACCATGGGCCATAAAGTTACTGTGAGATCTTGATTGCCTATCCTGAGCTGCATATTGTCTGACCCACCAAACCATAAAGTTGGGCATGTACAGAAGCACACCATAATAAAGTAGAAGTAGTATATATGACATGGAGTTCAAGGAGTTCCTGAAGGAACAAGTAAGTTATATGAAGTAACCCAAATGCCCATGGTCTCGACCCCTGCCATGTTACCTTCTCCTTCCCAGCCCATAGCTTTGGCATCTTAAGGAGTCCCTTACAATCCATTCACTGAGGAAGAGAAAACTCAGGTTTGGCTTACAGAACATTCTGCATGATATGCATTTACCACCTAAAAGTGGACAGCTACAGCACTGCAACCATTTTTGGGACATCCCTGAAGGACAGTGGTGAATGTAAATCCTCCAAGTAGGCAGAATTTCAAGCCATGCACATGGTTGTTCATATTGCTTGGAAGAAGAATGTCTGGAGTTGCATTTGTACACTGACTCATGGGCTGCTGACAGTGGTTTGGCTGTATGGGTCAGGGCTTGGAAGGGACATGATTGAAAATTGGTGACAAAGTGGTCTGGGGATGAGGTATATGCATAGAACTTTCTGAGTTGGGCAAAAAACAAGAAAATATTTGTCCCATTTGGATTCTCATCTCTGGATGACTTCAGCAGAAGATACAAATAATCAAATTGATAAGATGACCAGCCATGTGGCTAAAGCTCAGCCTCTTTCCCCAACCACTCCTGTCATTTCACAATGGGCTTATAAACAAAGTGGCCATTGTGGTAGGGATGGAGGTTATGCATGGGCTCACCAATATGGACATCCCCTCACCAAACCTGACATGGTTACAGCCACTGCTGAGTGCCCAATTTGCCAGCTGCAGAGACCCACATTCAGCTCCTGATATGTGACCATTCCCCAAGTTGATCAGCCTCCTACCTTGTGGCAGGTGGATTACATTGGATCACTTCCATCATGGAAGTTGCAGTGATTTGTTTTAAATGGATTAGGCATATACTCCATATATACATATGCATTACCTGCACACAAAGCTTCTTTCAAAACTACTATTTGTGGATTACAGTATTTGTAACCTATTTCAAGGAACCTATTTCACAGCAAATGATGTGTTGGAATGGGTACATGAGCCTGCAATTCACTGGTCTTATCATGTCCCCCAACATCCTGAAGCAGCTGTATTGAAAGAACAGTGGAATGGCCTTTTGTAGATCCAATTAGGACTGTCACTAGTTGGCAATACTTTACAGGGCTGAGGCAAAGTTCTCCAGGAGTCTTTGTATGCTCTATATCAACATCCAATCCATTCTGTGTTGCTGCTTCTCCCATAGCCAGAATTCATGGGGCCAGGAATCAAGGTGTGGAAATGGTAGTGGCACCACGTCCTATTGCCCCTAGTGATCCACTAAGAAAATTTTTGCTTCCTGTCTCTGCAACCTTAAGTTGCTGGTCTACATGTCTTAGTTCCAAAATGAGGAGTGCTTCCACCAAAGAACACAACAATGATTCCATTGAATTGGAATTTAGACTGCCACATGGGCACTTTTGGTTCCTCTTATCTCTGAATCAACAGGCAAGGAAGGGAATTCTTGTACTGGCTGGGGTGATTGATCTTATCAAGGGGGTAAAGAAGTGTTTGCCTGGAATACAGGAGAACCTCTATGGTGTCTCTTAGTAATGCCAAGCCCTGTGATTAAATTCAATGGAAAATTGCAAAAACCCAATCCAAGCAGGACTAACAATGGCCCAGGTTCTTCAGGAATGAAAATTTGGGTCAGTGTGTCAGAAAAAGAATCATGGCCAGCTGAGGTGCTTGCTGAGAGTAATGGGAACATGGAATGGGTAGTGGAAGAAGGTAAAAATAAATATCAACTTTGACCATGTGACCAATTACAGAAATGAGTACTGTAATGGTCATGAATCTTTCTTCCTTGTTTTGTTAAGAGTATGATTGTATATGTACATAAAATGAATATCTCTGTTTTCTTCCTTAACCTTTTCCCTTACAAAAAGACAAGTTGTATTTGTTTCATGTCATAATATTTAAGGATGTCAAGTTTAAGAGTGAATATTACCCACGGAATTGCATCCTAATCTGTAAGTAATTAATGTGTTTTCAGTTCTTTGCAGAGCCGTTGAATATTCTTAGGCAGAAATATATATAGGCATGTCTGTTATCGATTTTATTTAAGATTAAATATGGTTTAAGTGATGTGTATGGTTGCCAAGTTGACAAGGAGTTGACCATGATGGTTAGGCTAATGGGTCAACATGGCCAAGTAATTTTGCCCAGTTGTTTGGTCAAGCAATCTACTGGGGTAATTGGAATACAAGGTCATTTATGGGCTTTGGTCATCAGTGAGTTTATTGCATAGATTGTTGATTACATCTCCAATCAACAGTGAGATTGTTGTCAGCAATGAGTAACATTTTATCCAATCAGTTGAATGTCTTAAAAGGGGAAGTGATTCCAGGCATTCATGGAGAATTTTCCAGCTCCTCTTTGGACAGCCAACATCTCCCGGGAATTCATCAAGGACCTTCATCGGATGTTCATAGGAGCCCCTTGTTTGCAGCCTACCTGTGGAATCTGGACTTGTGCATCCCCATGATCATGTGAAAGAATTTTATAAAATCTCATAATATTTACAGATGTCATCTGTTGATTCTCTTTCCCTAGAAAAATCTAATACACCAGTTTTCTTTGTTCCTTATAAAAATTTTTCAATAAAAGTGTATTTTATCTGAAAATACTATCAATACCCCAGCTCTGTCTTGAATACCATTTGCATTGAATATCTTTTTCCAACTTCATTTTCAACCAATTTGTGTCTGTGGGTCTAAGGTGAGTCTCTTATAGACAGCATATAGATGGATCTTATTGTTTTCCAATCTTTGTTTTTTTGATTGGTTATTTTTCTCCATTAAAAATTAATGTTATTACTCTATAGGCAGTACTTCAATTATTTTATCGTTTGGAATTTATATGTTATATCTTGTATTAGTCAGCCAAAGGGGTGCTGATGCAAAATAACAGAAATCGGTTGGTCTTTATAAAGGGTATTTATTTGGGATAGAAGTCCACAGTTACCAGGCCATAAAGCATAAGTTTCTTTCCTGACCAAACTCCATTGCCACATGTTGGAGTAAGACAGCTGCTGATGTTTGCCAGGGTTCCTCTCTTCCCGGGGCTGTGTTTCTCTCTGGGCTTAGCTCCACTGTTTCCTCCACAAGGCCAGCTGTGAACTCTCAGATGAATGGCTCGTCTCTATCCCAGGGCCTTCTTTCCTTCCTCACCAGAACTCCAACATCAAAACTGCTCCCTCTATCCTTTGCTTGCCTTTTATATTTGATTCCCATCCCACCAAGGGGTGGGCTCTGTGCCCTATTCATGTGGCCCAGTTAACACCCTAATCATAACTTAATCATGCCCAGATTAGCAGACCAGTTTACAAGCATGATCCAATATCTATTTTTGGAATTCATAATTACATCAAACTGCAACATATCTCTTTTTTCTCTTTTTACACTTTTACTTACCCCTACTGATAATGTGATTTCTACACTCTCCTCCAATCCTCTCTCTCCTGTCTTTTCCTTTCCACCATACAGAACTCTCTTCAGTATTTCTTGTAGGTCTTTTGTTGATTAACTCTCTCAGTTTATGTTTACCTGTGAATACTTAAACTCTCCCTCATTTCTGAAGAACACTTTTGCCAGATAAAGACTACTTTACATTTTTTTCTCTTTCATTACCTTAACAATGTCATACAACTGCCTTTCCACCTCTATGGTCTCTTCCTTTAAGTTATATAGCTCACTTTAGAACTGCTTTAAAGGTAGATCTCGTGTTGATGAACTTCTTCAACATTTGTTTATATGGGAATGCCTTAACCTTTCTATTAATTCTGAATACAGACTCACCAGATATAAAATTCTTACTTTGCAGTTCATTTCTTTAACCATTTTATGTATTTCTACACCCTACCTTCTTGCCTCTATGGTTTGTGATGCGAAATCAGAACTCACTCAAATCAGGAATCCCTTGTACACAATATATTGCTTTTCTATTGCAAAGTTCAGAATTCTCTCATCTTTTTATTTCCTTAATGTGATCAAAATATGGTGAAGTGTATTGTTCTTCATATTTATTCTGTTTGATGTTCTCTGGGCTTCTTCAATGTGCACATTCATGCCTTTTGCTAAGACTGGGAAGTTCTCTGTCATTATTTCTTTCACTGTTCTTTCTGGAAATTTATTTCTTCTTATTGAACTCCCATAATGCATATTTTGGTGCACTTGGTGTCACAGAGGTGTCTTATGCTATTTTCACTTTTTTATAACAAATCAATTTTATTGATACTTATTAATAAAGCATACAATTTATACAAAGTGTGCAATCAATGGCATTTGATATAACCACATAGTAGTGTGTTTATCACTTCAATCTTTATTAAAGTATTTTCATTATTTCAACAATAATAATAAACAAAAAAAGACTCACCAACAAGGAAATTCCTCACCTCTCAATCTGTTTCCTCTGGTGTACATAGCTGCTATTTCTGGCTATTCTTATACAATTATTTATTTGTGTATTAAGCAGTTTTATTGAAGTATATTCACATACCATATGATATAGTCAATGGCTAAAATGATTGACTCTTAAAAAGTCCTTTATTGGAAAATTGTAAAATAAGTAGAGAAATAAATTGAAAGAAATTACAAATTTTAGAAGAGAGAGCAAATTCATGTTAGATTTAATATAATTAATTATAAAAAATAACAAAACAAAAAACATTTGTAAATGTAAAGAAGTTAAATATAGTATAAATTAATTATAACATTTCAATTTTTATATTACAACTGTAGCTTTTGGACATATTAATCTCTGGGAATAAAATAAATTATTGGTTTATTTAATAATTTCCACTTAGTCTATAATTCTATCTAGATAGTCAAATTCCTATTTGGGAATTCTTCACATCTTATTGGAATGAATTAGAGCAAATAAGAGTTTGCCAAGTCAATTTTATGAGGCAGTAAAACTAAAAATCTTGTTCAACAGTAGTCATATTAAATCATTATTGATCCAGATTGATTATTTTAAAGAATATGAATAAGAAAGTGCTAAAGAAAAATGAAGTATACAAAAATACTTTTCTTCTCTAGTCCTCTGCAATTAAAAGCAACTCTTAATTTTGTATGAATAAAATTACAGAATACTGATCACAGGAACAATTTGCCATTTGCACTGGGTAATTATTGTTCATATAATATATATTGTTATTTTACATTTATCTTGTCTACTCCAGCTCTTTTTTGGCTACTATTTGCATGGAATAACTTTTTCTCAACCTTTCACTTTTAACCTGGTTGTGTTCTTACATCTGAGATGAGTCTTTGTAGGCAATATATAGATGGATTTTATTTTTTATCCATGATATCAGTCTATGTCTTTTCATTGGGGAGCTCAATCCATTAATATTCAGTGTTATTACTGTAAAGGCATCATTTACTTCATCTATTTTGTTCTTCCGTTCTCTCTTTCATACCGTTCTATTGTCTATATTCTTACCCTTTAATTTACCCTTGTAAAAATCTCATTTCTAAACTATTCTCCAAATCATTTATCCTTGTTTTTTCTTTTAAGGCTAAAGAACTGCCTTTAACATCTCTTGTAAATCTGGTCTTTTGGTAATGTATTCTCTGAGTTTTTGCTTCTCTGTGGAGACTTTGAACTCACCCTCTTTTTTAAGGAGATGTTTGTGAGATACAGAATTCTTGGTTGTCAGTTTTTCTTTTTCAGTACCTTAAATACATCATACCACTTTTTTATATCCTCCATTACTTCTGATGAGACATCAGCACTTAATTTTATCGAGTTTCCCTTTTATGTGATGCTTTGCTTTTCTCCTGCAGCTTTCAGAATCCTCTATTTACCTCTGAAATTTGTCATTTTCAATAGTAGATGTCTTGAGGAATTTCTGGTCAGATTTATTCTGTTTGGGGTGCATTGTCCTTCTTGGATATTGATATTTTTGTCCTACATAAGGGTTGAGTAGTTTTCAGTCATTATTTCTTTAAATATTCTTGCCCTATGATGGTTAGACTAATGTGTCAACATGGCCAGGTAATTGTGCCCAGTTGTTTGGTCAAGCAAACACTGGGCTAATTGCAATACAAGGATATTTTTGGACTTTAGTCAATGGTGGGTTTATGGCATAGATGGCTGACAATATCTATCATCAACCAAGGAGATTGCTGTCAGCAATAAATGACATTTTATCCAATCAGTTGAATGCCTTAAAATGGGAAGTGATTTCAACATTTAGAGAGAAATTTCTAGCTTGACATTGGACAGGCAATATCTCCTGTGAACTCATCAAGGAACTTCATCAGAGCCCCTGGTTTGCCACTGCCTGCAGTATGTGGACTTGTGCATCCTCTCAGTCACATGAGAGAATTTTGTAAAATCTTATATATATACCGATATCTCCTATTGATTGTATTTCCCAAGAGAACCTTTACTAATACATGACTCTTTTCCACTCACTTCACATTCTGGGACACCAATAATGTGAATGTTTGTGCATTTTGTGTTTTCATTCAATTCCCTAATACTCTGTTCTATTTTTTCTATTCCGTTCTCTCTCTGTTCTCTTGTGTTTTCCAGTTCAGATGTTCTGTCTTCAAAATCACCAACTCTGTGTTCAATCAATTCATATCTGCTCTTATGTGTCTTTAATGTATTTTTCATTCCATCAATCATGTTTTTCATTCCCATAAGGTCTGTTCTTTTATTTTCAGGCTTTCAAATTATGCTGTATGTTCTCTCAGTGTCTTCCTATTATCATTTATATCTTTAGTCATATTTTTCATAAATTATTTGAAGTCATTTAAGAGAGCTGTGCGATTATCAATGATTAATTGCTTAAACCCTGTATCACTTCAGGGTATTTGGTTTATTCTTTATGCTCTGCCATCTCTTTGTGTTTCCTAGTATGGCTTGTAATTTTTTTAGCTGATGTCTAGGCATCTTAGCATATTTGTGAATTTACTCTGATGGACAATTTCTCTCTCTTGCCTTTTTAAAAAATTTCACAGCACTTCTTTTGATATTTGTTTCAATTTATAATCAGTCTTCAAAATTGTCCTGCTCATTTTCAAAATCAGGACAGGTATACACTAGTGGGGCACAAATTTTCTCCCAGAGATTGGATACAGAGAGCAAGGAAAAGACTTTTTGTCCATGCAATTTACAGACCAGCCAGAAAATGGTGCTAGTCAGTGCACATTTACACGGATTTGTTTCAGTATTGGCTTTCCTGTGTTTCTGTGTTCTGACATGTGAAAATAAAC
>JAQZBX010013615.1:23464-39701 GCA_029593785.1 Cabassous unicinctus
AAGTAATTGGGAATTTAATGTAAAATCAAGATATGAAATCAGAAAATGAGTGATTGCTTTATAATAAATGGTTAAACTACACAAATATTATTTGCAATTTTCAATGTATATGTTACTTTAATAATAAACAATTCCTTCTGAATATTTCCAGCATGAAAATATAACCATGTGTCAACTGAATGAAAGTAAAACAAAAGGTTCAAAACCCTTTTCACCTTTCTCTCAATGTTTTCTGGTTAATGCATTTCTGAGATCTAGAGAGCATAATCCTAAGAAATATGTTCATTATCTCAAATTTCACTAATGATTTTTTGAAATTATTAATTGCTTCCTTGAGTCTCTTTTAGTTTTGGTGAATGATGATATCTCATTTGAATATATCACAACATTTTGAATATTTTCATGGAGTTAGGACTTTGAAAACATTCTTAAAATTTTGGCATCTTACAACTTCTTTTGAATCTCTTCTTAACTCTCTCTTCTCCTTTAACACTTTCTCTCTTTTGTAATCTCTCCCATGCCCACAAATTCAATGACCATCTATTCATGAACCTTCTAATCTGATGTCAGTTCCAAATTTATTTATCTTCCTGCATTCACCAAATGCACATTTGACTCTTACTTAGGCACCTAAAACTTACTGTCTATAGAATAGAGCTGGGCTTCTTTACACAATATACAAATTTTTCTAATTTATTCATGAATTCATTAGTTAATTCTTTTAAAATATCCTGCTGAGATTGGTTACAGACAGTAGCATAATATCTTAGATTCAACATGAATAAGATGAACATGTTCCTAACCTCTTTGTATATTTAGTTTATTTGGAAAAATAGATATTTAAAAATAATGCAATACCATTCCAGATGTTATTCTTAAACATATCTCAGCAAGATATAATTTACTGCCACAGGAAATATTCCTTCAAATGGTAGGGCTTCTGAGGACTCTAGAGACCTCCAAACACTATAGGCAGGGCAGACATCTAGGAGTTTGTTGCCCTACCAGTGGGCGTTACCTTGGAATTTATGCTTCCCACTGTGACAGAGTTGGACTCATTTGTGGCTTTCCTTCACATAGCTCTTCTCCCCCTTCTCTTTGAACCTATAGTTAGTACTATGTTTGGTAGACACATGTCCAAGAGGCTTAAATCTTTGTTCCCTCCGTGGTCCAGTTGGGCCCTGAATCTCAACAGATTTCCCACACCTATTCTCCAGTTATTTGGACTCACTCAGGACAACTAAAAAGGTGATGATGATGGACAACACACATCCCAAGGAACAGAGAGACTATGCAACTGCAAGCAAGATATTTCCATCCATCTGCCCAATGGGAACTAAGCCCCATCTCAATTAGAAACAGACTGGGCAACACCATCCAAAAATCCTTAAGACTGGGGAATGAATAATTGACTAAAGTAGACTTATTATTATTCTACTATATACTTATCTTTATTGTAACAATTGGAAAAACTTTATCATTTATGATAAGAGGGAAAAATTGGTGCAATATTGGGACATTTTGGGGACATTGGAATTGTACTGCATGATGTTTCAATGACAGATACAGGCCATTATATATATTGTCATAACTTACAAAATCATGTGGGACAGACTAAATAAACTATAATGTAATCTATAATCCATTGTTAGTGGCAGTGCTTCAATATGAGATCATCAAAGTAACATAGGTATCACACTAATGAAGGATGTTGTTCATGTGGGAAAGTGTGAGAAGGGGAGGAATTGAGGAAAATGGGAATCCCCTCTAATTTTTATGAAATAGTTATGTAATCTAAACTTTCTTTAAAATAAATAAATAAATTAGTGCAAGTGTTATATGTGTTATATAGTAAATGAGCAATTGCTTTGCACATATAGGGTCTTCCATAGCTAAGAATCTCATACTGTTTATAGAGGAAATTATTATTATTTTATATCACAGGAGTGTGCAGGCTTTGGGTTGGAAAATGTGGTAGAGTGTAGTGAGAATATTTGAGTGATAGAGAATTTTATATGTGTTAGTCATTAATTAAAAAATATCCTGTAATATGAAAAGAACTAAATAAAGCCTAGCAGAGCTGAAATAAGGAGAATGAGTGAATTTAGACAATGGATGAGGAAGTATATGAGCCAGAAAAAAAGACATGGAGGTCTATCAAACTTATTCAATCCTAAAGACCAAAGAGAAAAAAAAAATATTGTTTGAGAAGGATCATTACTCAAACAGGCAGGTATAAAATACACTATCCTGGATTTTCATTTGATTGGACAGACAAATTCATGAGTGAAAACCATCAGGTTCTTGATAGGGGGATTTATTTGTAAAGCAATTCTTTCTTTAATCACTTCTCTAATACACAAAAAATTTATTTCAATGAAATGTTCTTTTGGGAGGATTATTCCAACATTTCTTAATATCCAGGATTATAGTTTTCTTCAGTATGTATTCATTAGCATGAATTAATAGACTCATACTAATTTCATTTGCATATAATTGACTTTTTTAGGCTTGAACAAATTATAAACCACTAATAACAGGGATCATACGATATGTCTTAGTGCATCAGAGTGTATACAAGCATTCAATAAATTTTAGTAATGTCTGTTGTAAATAATGCTTTATGTTGCATACTTTTTATTTTTTAAACTTTCTGACATTTTATATAATTTCTTCTTGGAATAATCATAGGAAATAAGGAAATAAATACCATAAAACAGCAATAATACCACCTATTTCACATGATTGCCATAGGGAAAAGAGATAATATGTGTTTAAATGATCACAGAATTCCTAGTACATACAAATTCAATATGCATAGATCATGATTATAATGATCCTGATGGTTATGAGGATGAAGACAATAATGAAGGAAGGAATTTTGACTATATCACCTCTGTAGGAGATGCTCTCTCTTCTATCTTATTGTTTCCCAACTTCTTTCTCTTTTTCTTGTTTTTGAATTAGTGTACTTCTTATGGAAGTTATGTTTACTCATTCTCCTTGCTTTGACAAATTGGAAACTGTTTCTTTTGTTTAATTATAATTGTTTTTACAATTTATTCCCTGGAAACCATTTTTTCATCAGAAGCTGTGCCTCCAGGGAAACAAGAATGATGATCTCACGTTTTACTCCTTATTGCTGGTTACAATAATTTGTGGTTGAGATTACAAAAATACCTATTTTGAGTATAATTTTAAAAGCTGAATTGACCTATAGGAACATTCCCATGCAAAGTCCCTATAAATTCTCCTATATTCATGGCTGTATTTTCCATTCTTTTATTTCCTAACATTCTCAGACTATCAGAAGGAATTAATCTATAGATTTGATCCTAACCATGAAACTTACCCTAATTGTGCAACAATAAACGAAGTCTGTGAAACCATTAGATGAATACCCATTAAAATTATAAAATACACTACAGCATGTAAGTAGAGAACCTATGATATTCTTCTTTTATAACTCATCACTTTTTCTTTATTTTCCTTTCATCCTCCCATCACTATGATTTCTTTCTGTTCTTTCAACCTTCCTTTCATTTAGTTCCAACATTATGCAAAATTTTGTATTTGACTGAATGTGCATTTAATGTCTTCCCTCTAAGCTTCAGTTTCTGCATTCCTTCAATTTCTAGTCAATCTGCTAGTGCCCTCAGGATTCCAATAAGTTGCTCAAAGTCAAGTCACCCTTTTTCTGGCCACAGAAAGAGCTATTCCCAGCAATTCCCAATGGTCCAAAATTAGATTTCCTTTCTCTACCAAATCCATTAATTATCCATTCCCTCAGGTTTGCCATGGGAAAGCAAACTGATGAAACAGCTGCATACATTTTTATTATGTTAAAAAGGTTTGAGTCTTCTTAATTAAAATGATGATCTCCTATGCTAGGATTTGAAGGATTAGTTTAACTTGAGAAATTGCAGAGTGAACACTAACTTTATTCCAAATTGATTTAATGTTCCCTTATCATCTTTATTTAGATAAGTCAGAAAATCAGGTGTGTCCCTGCTCCAATCTTCATAAAGTACTAAATGCTTAAAAAAATAATAAATAAATATTTTTGGCAATAAGGATCAAGTAAACCTAAGTCAAAAGACCCATGGTTTTGTCATATTTCCACCATTAAACCTCTATGTAACAGACATAGTCAAACTAACTTCTCCAGGTTTCATCCATCCATCTATTACATAGCAACACTAAAAATCCCACTGATCTAAAATTAGATTTCCAATACCTCTCAATGGCAAAATTTTATGTATCTTGTAATTTGAGGTATGAAAATATTCTTGGTACCAAACCTGTGTTTCCTGCCTTCAATAGCCAAGATACATGGCACAATTTAAGTCTCCTCCAAAAGTCAGCTTAGTGAGTAAATAAAAAATGTCCTTCTCTGCAACAAAGTTTTGTTTTTCTCTATATTTATGGGCCAAGAATTACTGGAATTGCTTTTAAAGCTCAGGTTTTCGACCTCTCTTTAAATGAATTCAAACAGAATCATAGTCAACAGTCATAAAAAAATGTCATATATTTCACCGGTTGCCTTACTCATGTAAGTCTTGTGAAAATTCTATTATTATTTTGTGTGATTATTTATAAAGATTACATAAAATTGAACTTATATTCTTAGCTACAATGTGGCATTTCTTGCCAGTGAGTTAGAGGTCATGAATGTTAAGGAAAATGTTTATTTTGTTATGGTATTTTCTTATTTCTTATTAAATAAATATATCTACATATAAAATAATAACTCAAAATAAGTCTTTGTACATACATATTAATACAGAATTAAATATTACTACAATGCTGTCAGCTCCTTGAAAAACTACCCTCACTTTCTGGGTGTGGGGGTGGTAAATGACACTATGAAAGATGTATCCAAAATGATACCATATATGAGTCTGTTTCACATGACTTGTGTACATCCAGATCCACTGTAGTAGTCTATAAACCAAGGGGTGTCTCACAGGTTTGTCCAAAGGACAATTCTCACAAACATACTGTGAGATAAATTCTGCTCTTATGAATGTATCTGTTATGGTTAGGCTAATGTGTCAACTCGGCCAGGTAATTGTGTCCAGGTGTTGGTTCCAACACCACTGGGCTAATTGTAATACAAGAGCACTTATGGACTTCAATCATCAGTGAGTTTACTGCGTGGATGGCTGATTACATCTGCATCAATCAGGGAGATTACATCATCAATGGGTGGCGCTTTTATCCAATCAGTTGAATGGCTTAAAAGGGGAAGTGATTTCAACATTCAGAGAGAATTTCCCAGCTCTTCGTTGGACAGGCAACTTCTCCCAGAAATCATCAACGACCCTTCATTGGACTTTCATCGGAGCCACTGGTTTGCAGCCTGCCTGTGGAGCCTGGACTTGTGCATCCCCACGGTTGCGTGAGAGACTCTTTTAAAATCTCATATTATTGACGGATATCTCCTGTTGATTCTGTTTCCCGAGAGAACCCTAACTAATACAGTATCTCAGAACTGAACTCTTACATCTTGCACATTTCATCTCAGGAGATATTTATATGCTTGAAATATCATCATTCTCTGCTTTAATATCCATTCTTGAAAACTGAAGTTAATTAATGGGCATTGTATGGTATTTCCAGCGTTATATGTAAGGCCAAACCATAAACCCTTTCTGAAATGCCAGGCTGAATGAACTCAGAATCAGAACAGCATGTGTCACAAAAGCAAAACCAGAGTCACTGAGTTCATCCTTCTAGGATTTCGGAATGAGAAAGGAGTAGAATTTCTTCTCTTCTCTGTGTTCTTGCTCATGTACATGACCGATCTGAATAGCAACACCATCATCATCTGCCTCATGTGTTGTGACTACTGTCTACACTCACCCATGTATTTCTTTGTAGCCAGCCTTTCCTTCCTTGAGATCACCATCATATCCACAGTGTTGCCTAAGATGCTAGCCAACCCTTTTTCACTCACCAAAACTTTATCCTTTGTTGGCTGTCTCACTCAGTCAATCTTCTACTTCCTCCTGGGATCCACAGAGTTCTTTATCCTTGCCATCATGTCCTTTGACCAATATGTTGCCATCTGCATCCCACTGAGCTATACCATCATCATGAACAAACATTTATGTATAATGATGTTTCTGGGATCCTATGTGGGTGCATTTTCATCAATGCTGGATCCATCTATTTTAACTGCTCCCCCTTACCTTTTTTGGGCCAAATAAAATCCATCACTTCTTCTGTGACAGAGCCTCAGTGTTAAAGTTGGCCTGTGCAGATATCTCTCTGGCTGAGCTATCAGACTTCATCTCCTCTGCTGTGTTACTCTTGGGTCTTTTGCTCCTTACAGGAGAGTCTTACACCTACATTGTCATTACTGTCCTTAAGATTCCCTCTGTCCAGGGATGATAGAAAGTCTTCTCCACTTGTGTTTCTCACCTTACAGTGGTTACACTTTACTATGTTAGCTCCATATTCCTCTAAGTTCACACAAAAAAAGGGTAATGCAGTGGACATTAACAAATTTGCCACAGTACTCAACACAATTGTAACACCAATGTTGAACCCTTTCATCTACAGCCTCCATAATGAAAAAGTTAAAAATCCCTGAGCGATGCCTTCAATAAGTGTGTAGATATGATAATAAATTTAAGATCACAAAAATAATATTTTATGGACATCAATGATGTTGTATTGCTTGTAATAACTTCATTTTCATTGATTTAATTAATATTTAAAATGCTCAGATAAAAGAGAATGTAGTCTAAACAAGTATTTCTTGATCTAGGTCCAATGTTCAGGGAGCAATGCTTATTGTCCTTGTAAAAATTCACATAGAACTACAAATACATGCCTCATTCCCACATTCATAATTACGTGCACACATAAATTCATAAAGTGGTCTATCTCCTTTCAATTTTCCTGTATTTCAGTCTTTTAAAATTAAATTTCTGAACCAACTGTTGAATTGAACTTGAATACATTTTTAGGCAACTCTGTTTAAGGTAGTAGATTTTTTCTTTCTAAGACACAATTCATTAAGGACATCTTCTCTATCATTATTATTACAGCATTTGAATTTAATAGAAAGAGTTCCTTTATGATGAAATAATGATAAAATTGTTTTGATATAATATTTGCGCTATTTAATATCAAATGATTAATTTCATTAGTTATATAAATTTTAATTTAAATTGTACACTGATCTGGTCAAGGCTCCATAACAGTTACAATATACAATACTTATTGTCTGTGTCTATGCTGTAGAACCAGATGATCTATGCACCTGTGGCAGTAGAATTTATTAGAGCATACAAGTTTTGGCTAGTCATGCAGAGAAAGGAGAGTTAAAGGGAACATATCAGATATATTTATTCACACCTTTTAGAACAGCAGGAATTTAATTCAGCTACTGAATTTTACACCACAAAATTTTTATACCATGAGAATTTTAAATGACCTCAAAATTTCACCATGAGTTAGTCAGATTATTTTACCCTTTCTCCATGTGAATGAGCAGTCAAATTAATTTACTAGAAGTAAAGCAAGTGGTCGAAAGGACATACTCAGTTGAGCATGAAAGAAGATCCACCCTCTATTACCATTGATTTTATATTTCATTATAACCAGATATTGTCTTATAAGGAAGATACAATTTTAATACAATACCTTTAGGTATGACAAGTTTATTAAAATCTATGATTCATAGAAATACTGATTGTATATAGTTTATTTATGTCTGATATTATAAGAATCTTCCAATGCTCCATGCACACCTATGGTGGTTTAAAGCTATATGCACCCCTGGAAAGCATGTTCTTAAATCTAATTCATTCCTGAAAGAGTAAACCCATTGTAAGTAAGATCTTTTTATGAGCCTGCTTTGGGTAAGACATGACAGACCTAATTCAAGAGGGGACTTAATCATACTGGAGTGCTTTATACATGAAGAGAATACAGAGAGAGAAAGCCATGGAAGGAAGAAACTGAAATCAATGAAACAAAGGAGAGATGGGAGAGAGCAGCAGACATGGCCACGGGCTCTGCTTGTGGCAGAGGAACAAGTATGGCCAACAAACAATCTTCAGGAAGAAAGTGTCAACTTCCTTAGAAAACTTAGGTGATTTTTTTTTTTTATTTTGCCGATTATCCCAAAAGTAAATAGGGAAGGAAAACAACCAGCAAAAGGGGAGATATGAATCAAACTACCACTTTGGGCAACTGGAAACAAATTCAGCAGAGAATTCTGGGAGCAACTCTAAATCATGCACCTCATAATTATCAGAAAAGGGGCTAAGTATTCGGGGTATGTATATAACACTCCTTAAGTAATTGTTGTGTTTTTGGCATAGAATAAAATAGATATGTTGTACCTCTGGTCTGCAACTAAACTGAACTCTGAGACCAGTAAAAGCTCTCAGGCAGGAAATGAAATTCTATGTGTGGAAGTGAGCATGAATGCAGTGAAGTGCCAAGAACTAAGGACTATGGTTAATGTTTCAATATTATCTACTATTGATTGCAATCACAAAATAAACTGAATTAGTAGATTAAAATTCCCAAGAAAGAAATAATGATATCAACTATTTTTAATATTAGTATTCTGCCTGAAATTTAATGAAGCAACATTTATCATCTCAGAGAAAATCTTTCAGAGACCAAGAAAAGTAAGATTCCTTTACCATCTCATTATATTAGGGTAATATTTTCTTGAAATAAAAATAAAGAATGTATAATAAAATAATATTAGAGGGTAATTATACTCATCAAACTAGTAGCAAAAATTTAATGACATTTAACAATAAAATATTGCAGTAAATTTTTAAAAATTAAAATGTCACCAATTTGGCTTTATGGTAGAAACACAAGTCAGCGTGAAGTTTTAACTTAGTCAGAATGTAATTAAACACTTCAATAAAAAAGAGAAAAAGAAATATATTTATCTTAAAGCATGGAAAAGTAGTCTGATCCTCAACTGTCATTTTAGTGATCAAATGTTAGTCATTACCTTTGCACCTGGAACAAAACATATAACTTCAATACTTCAGTTCACTTCAGTTCAAACTTTTACTGGAATTCTGATAAACAAATGACAAAAATGTAATGAAAATAAATTAAAAAATCTGAGGTTCCATGAGAATCTTTAAAATGTTATAATTTGCGATCAAATTATTCAGGCTAACAAGAGAATCAGTAAATTTGAGGATGAAAATCTAGATGAAAAAAGAAATTAAAATTTTATGTGTCAGCCACAATGTTACTTAAAAAAGTAAATCCAATGAGTGTACACTTTGGATGGATTGTATATGGCATGGGACTGTAAACATGAAGCATGTGGTAGATGATGGATTATGGGTAACTGCAAATATGAAAGCATTTTCTCATGAACTGTAATAAATATATAATACTAATACATAGTGTTAATAGTAGGGGAATGTATGAAAAAATATACTAAATATAAGCAATAGACTATAGTTAGTCACAATATTTTGATGATGTTCTCTCATAATCTGTAATAAATGTTCCACATCTATGCAATTGTCAGTGGAATGGTGAGATATGAGAATTATACATATTATACATGATTGTTTTGTAAGCTCAGTTCTTAAATAAAAATATATATATTATGAAAATATAAATCCAAAAATAAGATATTTAGAAATACATTTCAAATAGGTATGGATAATTATTGGAATAAAACTCTACTGAAGAAGAATCTATATTAATAGGAAAAAATTTCATCTTTATACAAATTAATTGTTTGAAGAATGTTAGTTTTAATGTCTCAAAACTTAATTATGTTTCCAATAAAATATTATTTTTTTTTTGCATTTCATTCATGATGCAGTAATAAGGATCATATTTACACTGTCACCTGAAATATAAAACTTAAAAATTGACATATTAAAATATTATTTCCCAAAATAATGTTTGCCTAATCATGGATGATGGTGATGCCAGACACACAGGAAAAAAAAGTCAACTGAAACTAAGGGGATAAACTCAAATACATGCAATATTTGAATAATAGAAAAGCCTTGACTTAATAATAGATAATAATTAGCCCTAGATTGAGTAATTATATATCATATAACTATGTCCTATAGCAAAGCTCAAGTATATATACCGGTATACAAAAATATTAAGCACCCAATTAGGTAAAGAGTACAATGTGCAGAAACTAATAAAAAGTTATTAGGCACATAGAGTAGCAAAAAAATACAAATATTAACAGACTAATTAATCAAAACCAAAGTTACTTTTAAAGATGCTAAAACGAACACAATAGATACTAAAGCAGATATCATAAATGTATATCATATTTTTGGAAAGCTAGGCAGAATATCTAAGACAAAAACTTATGTGTATTTAATTTAAGGTGTGAGAACAAGAATGTCTAAGAAAAATAAATAATATTATCTTAATAGGAGAATAGACACTGTATAAATAAAATAATAATGAATGTTACCATATAGCAATCCAAAATGAAATACAGAAAAAAATATTCCTAAAATGCCTACTTCAAACAGTCTCATATACATATAAATGGAGTTCCAAAAATAGAGTGGGTTGAGCAGAAATATGTTTGAAGAAATTATGACCAAATATTTTCCAAATTGATTAAAACTCAAAAGGTATACTTCCAAAAGCTCAATGATATCCAAGCACAAGAAATATGAAGGGACTAAACCAAGGCACATCATAATCAAATTGCATAAAACCAGCAATCAAAAGACAACATATTAAAATAATTATAAAGCATGATTGTATTAGTCAGCCAAAGGGGTGCTGATGCAAAATACCAGAAACCTGTTGGTGTTAATAAAGGATATTTATTTGGGGTAGAAGCTCACGGTTACTAGGCCACAGATCATAAGTTACTTCCTTCACCAAAGTCTGTTGCCATGTGTAGGAGCATGACAGTTGCTGATGTTTTGCTAGGGTTCAGGCTTCATGGGTACCTCTCTTCCCAGGACTCCATTTATCTCCAGGCTCACCTCCCCTGTTTCCTTGCCAAGGTCAGCTGTATACTATCAGGCTCTCTAGGCTTTGCCTCTTTCCACAAGGCCAGCTGTGAACTGTCGAGTGAACTGCTCATCTCTATCCTGGGGCCTTCTCTCCTTCCTAATGACCAAACTTCTGTATGCTTGCTTCCCTGGTTTCCATCATTAACATTCAGCTTAAGAACTCCAAATCAAAAAACTGCAACTCTGTCCTTTGCCATATCTCTTATCTTTGAGACCCCACCCACCAAGGGGTGGGGCTCAATGCCCTACTGATGTGGCCTAGTCAACAGCCTAGTCGTAGCTTAATCATCTCCAGATGAACAGGCCAGTTTACAAGCATAATCCAATATCTATTTTTGGAATTCAAAACTATATCAAAGTGCCAAACTGCTGCAATGAACAAATGGGATATATCCCTGGTATACAAGGGTGGTTCAACATAAGAAAATCATTATTGTCACACACAACATTAACACAATGAAGGAAAAAAGGCACAGGATTATCTGAATTGAGGCAGAAAAGGAATTTGAAAACTTCTCGCACCCTTTCCTCAAAAAAGCAACAACAACAACAACAAAAAAACAACTTAGAGCACCTAGGAATAGAAGGAAACTTCCTCAAAATGACAAAGTATATATATGAAAAGCCTACAGCTAATATCCTGTTTAATGGTGAAAGATGGAAAGTTTTCCATTTAATATCAGGAAAAATAAAAGGAGGCACACTATCAACATTGTTATGCAACATTGTACTGGAAGTTATTTCCAGAGCAAATAGGCAAGAAAAAAAGAAATTAAAAATAAACAAATTGTAAAGAAAGTAGTAAAATGTTCCTTGTTTGCAAATGGCATTATGGTACATACAGAAAATCCTGAAAACTACACAACAAAGCACCTATATTTAATAAATTAATTTATTTAAGTGGCAAGACTTAAGACCAACACCCCAAAACCAGTAATGTTTCTATTTACAGGAAATGAGCAAACAGAAGAAGAAATGCAGTAAAACAATCCATTTACAATAGCAACTAAAGGAATCCAATATCTAGGAATAAACCTAAACAAGTATGTGAAGGATTTGTACACATGAAAACATAAAACATTGCTTAAATAAATCAAATAAGACATAAATATATGAAAGGACATTCCTTGTTCATGTATTGAAAGGATAAATAATGTTAAGATGTCAATCCTACAAAAAAAGCAATTTATAGATTCAATTCAATCCCATTCAAAATTCCAACATTCTTCTTTGAGTAAATGGAAAGTCCAAAAATGAAATTTATATGGAAGGGAAAGGGGCACAGAATAGGGAAATTCATCTTGAAAAAGAAAAATGAGATTGGAGGGCTCATGCTTTCTGATTTGTAAACTTATTACAAAGCCAGAGTAATCAAAACAGCATGATACTGTCACAAGTACTGATATATAGACCAATGGAATCAAATTAAGAGCTCACTAATCAACCCTCACATATATGGCAAACATATTGGACAGGGTGGCAAATACCACTCAATTGGGAAGGAATTATCTCTTCAATAAATAGTGTTAGGAAAACTATCTGTATTTGCAAAATAAAGAAGAACCCCTACCTCACAACTTATGCAAAAATTAACTCTGAGCATATGGACTATAGTTAACAGAAATATTGTAATATTCTTGCATGAAAGTAAAAAATATGCTAGACCAATGCTAAGGGTCAATAGGGGAGGTATGGGATTTTTTTATTCTGGACTAAGGAAAATATTAAATAATAAACTAAGGTGATGACCGCATAACTCTGTGGTAAAAGTGAGAGCCACTGAGTGTACACTTTGGATAGATTGTACAAGGCATGGGACTGTACCATGTGAACCATGCGGTGGAAGATGGACTGTGGTTAACTGTATAAATATGAGAGTGTTCTCTCATGAACCATAAAAAACATACAATACTAATACACAATATTAATAATAGGAAGATATGAAAAAATATAACAAATGTATGCTATAGACCATAGGTAGTAATAATAATATGGTGTTCTTTTATAATATGCAAGAAATGTTCCACAAAAATATAAGATGTTGGTGGAGGGTTGTTGTATTTGCTTTGTGCACATTGTGCATGATTGTTTTTTAAGTTCACAACTTTTCTAATAAAAATATATTGAAATTATCAAGGCAAGAATGTTTAAAGCCCCAAATATAACTTCAAGAACTGAAAAACTGTTAGAAGAAAATATGTAGAAGCATCTTGAGGATTTTGTGTTAGGCAATGGCTGCTAAGACATTTCACCCAAAGCACAAGCAAGAGAAGAAAAATAAATAAATTGGTTCTCATCAAAATTAAAAACTTTTGTGGCTCACAGAACTTAATCATGAAGTGATATAACAAATTGTACAATTGGAGAAACTATTTGGAAAGCACATATTCAATAAACGTTTAAAATATAGAATATATAAGGAAATCATTCATCTTAACAACAAAAAGACAAACAATCCAATCAATATATGGACAATTAATGGAAAAGTTTAATAATAGAACACCAAATAATTTAGAATAATGCCAATTTCTCACATGGGCTACAATATGCCGTCTGTGATATGTCATAATTACACATAACACTTTTTGTTCACATTTTATTCAAATTGATTGAAATTGTTATATATATTAATTCATTATAAAAAGAAGAGACTTGGTTAATAAATGTTTTCAATATTCTGGAAAATGTTTCCCATTTTTTTAAGTGTTATGAAGAAATAAACTATGCAATTTTGACCTCAGTCTACAAATAATCTATGTGTATGAAATGAAAAATTTGTAAAGAATGAGTATTGGTTATGATAAATTAATAGCATCATAAATTTGAAGTACTCAAATATTATCAAAGTAATTTGACAGATTCAACTCTATAATTGTTAATAGTAGTGTTAATTAAGAAATAATATAGACACCACGGTGTGGTGTGTTGGTGAATGAGTGTTGTATGGAAATTCTATACATGTAAATGATTGTTTTGTAAGTTCACAACTTTTGTAATAAAAATATATTTAAAAATAATAATAAGGTGGTTTGGGGTAAAATACACCAAAAGGAAGATACGGACTATAGTTAGTAATATTATTTTGATGATATTCTTTAATAATAATTTGTAACAAATATTTCACAACAGTGCAAGATGTAGTTGTGGGAAGATGTATGGGACTGTTGTATGATGTTATGCATGATTGTCTTGTAAGTTCACAACTTTTATGATACATTTATTGTTTATGTATGAATGATACACTTCAATAAAATTTTAGAAACACAATAAAATGCATAATTAAAGGGGCAACTAGATATAGAATATATTTATATGTATAATGTATGTCTTATCAAAGCATATGCAAGTTAAACTCAAATTTTATGACACAACAGGTGAATTAGCACATTATATGAAAAGACAGTTTACACTAAAGGAAAAAGTACAGAAAATGACCATGTTCTTTTGTATCTTGAACAAATAATAAATTAGAACTTGTAATATTGATGTAAAGACAGTGGTCACCAGAGGTTCTGAGGGGTGGTAGTGTAACATGGAGTGTTATTTGAGACATTGGAATTCATCTGCATGATATTACAATGACAGATATCAGCCATTATACATTTCGTCAAAACCTATAAAATTGTGTAGGGCAAAGTGTAAAACATATTGTAAACTATAGTCTATTGTTAGTAACAATGCTGCAATATGTGTTTATCAATTTTCACAAATGCACCACACTAATGAAAGATGTTGTTAATGGGGAAAGTGTGGAAGGGTATAGGGATGAGGCAGAGGGGATTCCCTTATATATATGATGTAACATTTATGTAATCTAAATCTCCTTTTAAAATTAAAAATAAAATTCATTAATATAATTTTAAAAATTACATTATATCACTATGTAAACAATTAGTCCATGAAGAAAATATTGTAATATGACTAGCAGAATTTAAAATATCCAGGTCTTATAGAAATCAAATATTCATTATTTTTAAAATATACTTTTTAATTTTTTTAAAAAAAGAACCTTAGATTATATAAAAGATACACAAAAAATATATGGGATTCCTATATGTCCTGCTCCCTAGCCCTCCCACATATTCCCACATCAACAGCATCCTTCACTAGTGCAGTACATTCACTATAATTGATGAACTCATCTTGGAACATTACCACTAAGGATGATTATATTTTACATTGTAGTTTACATACTGTCCTGCACATTTTTGTAAACTATTACAAGATATACAATGGCCTGTTTTTGTCATTGCAATGCCATTCAGGACAAATCCCAAGTCCCAAAATGCCCTCAAATTATCTCTATTTTTCCCTTTCTCTCCCCTCAGAACCTCCAGTGACCACTGCCTCCATATCCATGATAAACGTTCTTCCATTGCTAGGATCACAAAGTGTACAGTAGAACAAGAAGGGTAACAGCTGCGGCAGGGGAGGATCACATGGGGCACTGTTACAGTGGGTGAAGATCCACACAATAACCAAAGAAATATCAAATTCCCATCTTGTTCAGCTCTACCACCTTCTCTAATGGGACAGCAAGAATCCCCTGAGTACAGGGCCAATGATTATTGAAGGAGGATGGACAATTGATAGTCCTTGATTATGATGACTGTACTTATGAACCTTTACTTTTGAAATTTAAACTTAACATAGTATATAGGGTTGTCTAAGTGTTACTTTCTGACAGCCTCCTTGTTGCTCAAATATGGTCTCTCTCTAAGCCAAAACTCAGCATATAAATGAATTACCTTCCCCACAGGATGGGACAGGACTCCCAAGGATGAGTCTCCTTCAGTAATCACTGTCCCTGTACTCAAGGGATTCTTGCAGTCTCAATAGAGAATGTGGTAGAGATGTGACAATGCCCCATGAACACTTGAACACATTCATATGCCTTATGGATATGCCCCAGGTGGACCTACTTCCATGCATCCCCATCTCTGGCAACAGGCACCAATGATCCTCCCCTGCCATAGTTGTAACCTTTCTGTGATTCAAAACATCTTCAAAATTGGAGTCAACAAAATAACCAAATGCAATTAATAGGAAAATGATATAATAATGATGTTTTAAAATTAATGAATAAAATATGAAAAAGTTTTCTAAAGGGTTAAAATAATATAAAAGTTAAAAGATAAAATTATAAAAAATTAACATTATGTCTTTAATCACTGTATCATCTGTTGTCTTGTATATATACTGACATTTCCTTCCATTTATTT
>JAQZBX010013616.1:0-39603 GCA_029593785.1 Cabassous unicinctus
CCTAACTTAAACAATGGACTATAGTCAATAGTACAATTATATTAAGGTTATTTCATAAATTATAACAAATATTTCACACTAATGCAGGTTATTAATAATAGGGTGGTACATAGTTACTCTGTATTTTATATATTTTGTACATGATATTTCTGTAAACTTACAATTACTCTACCAAAAAATTAATGAAATAACTAATTGAAAAGGAAAAAAAAAAATCTGCTGAGTTGATTAAATCAGAATGCACAGTATGCTGCTAACATAGATGCTTCTGGCAGAACTCTTGCTCCCAGAACAGTGACTACTTTTTTCATATATTGGAAAGAGTTCTCATTTCTCAAAAATTTCAGCCAAGTAAAACTGAATGGATTTGTTCTGCCTTGAGTACACTGAAAGTTCTCAGATAGAAACATGGTATGAGCTTTAACCCCCCAAATCTACTTTCAATGTTCTACCAACTACCAACTAACATATAGAATTTTCCTAATTCCTCTTTTTTTTTGTCCCAGGCAGCTAGGGAGAAGGTGTTGGTAAAAAGAGTGGTTCCCCTAACACAATCTCATTGACCTTCTGCCCTTGCTAAAGGTTTCCCTCATTAACATTTGAAGAACTATGTTTCATTTTTCCCCAAGTAACCAGTGAATACACAGGCAAGCTACTACTTAAAATACATGGAAAGAAGAGGAAGGTAAATGAGCTTTCTCTCCTGTATGAAATTCACATCATTAATTTCCCTAGAACATTTTTGACACACATGGATCCCAACCTACCCCTACTAGAAAAACCGGTTCTTCAGAAACTTTAAGACCCCAAATAATAAGAAACTAGTTGGAGCAACATTAACCAGTGATCATAAATAAGAACATTTTCAATAGACTACTATTAGGACATTACTAGGGAAAGACACATTGAATTTTGGTTTCAAAAAATTACCTTACATTTAACATATAGTTCATAGAGAGTGAACAGTATCATTTGTTTGAATTTGTGACATTGAATAGAGCCTAAAATCTGAATTTTGATTAGTGACAGAGAATAAGAAGTCCTCAAATTTAGTTAAAAAAGAAAAAGGATTTCTACAAAGAATTGATCATTCCAACTAGAAGACCATTGAATTTTGACTACTGAG
This sequence comes from Cabassous unicinctus, assembly GCA_029593785.1. Taxonomy (NCBI): domain Eukaryota; kingdom Metazoa; phylum Chordata; class Mammalia; order Cingulata; family Chlamyphoridae; genus Cabassous; species Cabassous unicinctus. The sequence goes on from JAQZBX010013616.1 coordinate 1,127, forward strand.
AAAGACAAGAAAGATTTAGGAGGCAATGGAGAATTGGGATGATAAAAGGACCTTCAAGAGACTTAAACATGTTGGCCACACCTTGCTACAAACTTCTGAGGAGCCAAATTTGTCAAATTCCAGTGATTGATTATCATTCCTTCTCTTGATCCGTCATCTGCATTGAACATATACAGAGGCTCGCCTTATTGAAATTTCTGCTTTCCTCACTTGGTTCCAAGAGATCACACTCTTAAGCACCCCCCCCCACCCCCGCTTTCTTTGCTGGATCCTCTCCTTCCCCATATTTCAATATTGAAGTTCCTCTCTTCTCTATCTGCACTTACTTCCTAGGTGTGCTCACCAAGTCCCATTTACGTGCTGATGTCTTCCAAGTTTATATTCCCAGCCCTCAACTTTCTCCTCAAATCCACTCTCCTGTATCCAACTGCATATTCAACATCTCCCCTTTGATACCAAACTTAACATTTCCCAAATTGAACTCTTTTTTCTCACCACCTAATCAAACCTATTCCTTTTCCCATAGTCTTCCCCATATCACTAAGTACCACCATTATTCAATCTCCAAACCTTAAATTCATCCTTGCAAAACTCTCTTTCTCTCACACCCTATATAAAATATTCTGTTTCCAGATTTTATTTTAAATCTGGATGCTTCTCACTATCTCCACACTATTAATTTTCTCCTGGATTTCTGCAACAACTTCCAATCTGGTCACTCTGCTTCCATTTTTACACTCCCCCATAGACTAGTCTCCAAAGAAAACAGGTATTCTTTTAAAATATAAATAAAATCCTATCATTTCCCTGCTTGAATATATCTAGTGGTTTCCCATCACAGTCAGAATAAAACCCTAACTCCTTAGTTAAAATGAGGTCTTACTGGATAAGGGTGGGCTACAAATCCAATGACTATTGCCCTTTTAAGGAGAGAGCAGTACAGACACACAGTAAGAGAAGATGGAACATTTGTTACAAGGTCTTCCATGACCTGGTGCTGGTAATATCAGATTCTTCAGCCTTTACAATTCTTCCTGTTACCACCTGTATTAGTCTCCTAGGGCTGCTGTAACAAATTACCAAAAAGTGCGTGGCTTAAAACAACAGAGATTTATTCTCTCACAGTTCTGGAGGCTAAATTTCTGAAATCAAGGTATTAGCAGGGCTATGCTCTCTCTGAATCCTCTCTGAATCCTTTCTTATCTCTATAAGGAATGGCAATCCCTGGCACTCCTTGGTTTGTAGCTGCATCACTCTAATATCTGCCTGCATCTTCCCCCAACCATCTTCTCTTACTGTGTATCTGTATCGCTCTCTCCTTATAAGGACAACAGTCATTGAATTTGTAGTTCACTCTAATACAGTAAGACCTCATCTTAACTTGATTAAATCTACAAAGACCCGGTTTCCAAATAAGGTTACATTCACAGGTACCAGGGTATAGGACCTTGACTTATCTTTCAGGAGGACACAATTCAACTCACAATACTATCCATAGCTTCATTATCTCCTCCTGCAGGGCCTTTGAACCTGCTATTCTTTCTGCCCAGATGCACTTCCCTGAGAAATACACGTTAACTTCTTGCCTTCTGACTTCTTTCAGATTCTTTCAGTACTCCACGAGGCCTTCCTTAATTCCCCTTCATTGCTCTCCAACATTGTCCTCTACTTTTTCTTTCTCATGCCACATATCTGTACCTGGCATTATGTCATTTGTTTATCTATTTGCTTATTGTTGTCCCCCCACTACTCCCACTAGAAAATAAGTTCCATGAGGGCATGGACTTGATCTGTTTTGTTCTCTGTTGTACTCCCCATCTCTAGAACAATTCCTGAAACATAACAAGAAGTAACATGTAGTTTTTTAATAAAATGAATTACTAATTGAATTTATTTGTTATTTGTTTGGTAATAAAAATGATTTATTATAAGGGTTTAGTCAAGCTCAGTGAATTATTTTTATTTTATAAAGTCCATATTTGAATCCCTATAGTTGTCACTAATCAGAATCAAGTGGACCTGTTTGGCACTAATGGACAAGTTTCTGGTGTTCATTTCTGTTTTTATAAGCAGTATATCACTCACACATAAATGATTTCTAAGGTAAAAATATCAATAGTAACCAAACCTGCTGAATTGGTTGTTAACCAATTCATGCTAAATATAAATTAATAAGTTATTATCAACAAAGCATATAGAGCCCAAGAACTTAAGACCCCAAACAAAACAAAGACACAACAGAAAGAAAAATGAAAATGATTAACATTTGTACATGTGGTCATCAGTCTGAGATCACAAAACCATAATAGGAAAATATCAAGTTCAAATCACTTGATATATCTCCGCATGACTAGCCTACATAATTGCCACAGAGAACAGGGAACTAGGCAGTACCACTTATTGCCTTTTCCCTACAGTTTTCAGAAGATCTAAATCTCTCAATGAATAGATCCTACAGGAAACATTTTGGTGGGCTCTTCTTTTTTCTTTTTCATTTTTCTATTAGAGAAGTTGTGAGCTTACAAAACAATCATGAATAATGTGCAGAATTCCCATACATCACCCCTCCACCAACATCTTACATTGTTGTGGAGCATTTGTTATAGATTATAAAAGAACATGATCAGACTATTACCACTAACTATGGTCCATAGTGTACACTTGATGTACTTTTTCAACACATTTGGGGGCTCTTTGAATGACAGCATTATCAACTCAGACTTCCTCACACATCTTAAATAGTGTATAGCTGACCTAAAGGAAGTTCTCTATAAGCCTCCTATTAGATTCCAGGAACCAAAAGACTCTCACCATTAGTCACTTTCACAAGAGCTCTATGCCATTTACTTCTGGCCAAAGATCATAAGAGTCATGTGGAAAGCCCACAATACTCAGCTTCCATGACAAAATACTGGGAATTTCTAGGGACAATTTCTTTCTCTTGAGCAGTTTCAACCTCATTTAAAACTAGGCACATGTGGAGATATACCCACCAATACACATACACACACACAAATATATAGGAACATGCTAACTCAGATATTTCACAAGAGGTCTTATAACACACGTGAGTCATTCATACATTACTCTTAGTGTTTGTTTGTTTTTCCTAAACTGTCATTTTCATGTTTTGGAAAGGATAGTTACACTAATATGTCTGAAAACTAGGACATGGGCACATTTGGAGATTATTCAATCATGGAAAGCAGGCTGTCAAGTCGCATCAATGTATTTTTGTTTACATTTTTCTTAATCTTTCACTTACATGCCATGTGCTGACTGAGAGCAGAGTCAAAATATCCTTCTTTTCAAGCACAGGCCTTATGGGCAGCCAGTACCAGAGAGTGAAAATAACTATTAAAAGATGCCTAGTAATGTGGTTCTGGGATATGACTTCTCATCCCAGAAAGAAAAACAGAAAAGACTAGAGTGAAGTTTGATGATGAGAGCATAGTAAGAAAATGTCATGCAGAACTGAATAAGTGGTTACACATATTCCCAAAATTGTCCTCTTTAAGAAAAAGCTAAAACTAATTCTGTCCTGCTGAATCTCACTTTTTTCTGAACCTAGATTTTCCCAGCAGCCTAAAGTAGGACCTATGACTTTTTCTTTTTTCATATCAAAGATTTTAATTATGTATGTATGCAATTATGTATGCACTAAATGTATTCATTCACTCATTAAACAAATATTATTGAGCACCTACTATGTGACAGGTACTATTCGATGTATCATAAAACAGCAGTGGACAAAAAGACAAAAGTAACTGCTTTTGTGAAAATTATAGTCTAGTGTGAGGAGACAGACAACAAACAAAATAAGTAAAATATACAGAATGTTATATGATCCTAAGTGTTGTGAAAAAAGTAAAGCAGAGAAGGAAGTAAAGTGCTTTGTTGGGTTGCAATTTAGATATGGTAGTCAGAGAAGGTTTTATTGAGAAGCTGAGATTTAAATGAAATCTGAAAGAAGTAAGGGAGAAGTTGTACATAATCTTCTAAAGATTAAGGGGAAGGGGTGCGGGAAAATTCACGCTAAGGGAATGCATCAGGCATGGTGAAGAAAGAATTGTGGGTGGAGCAAAGAATGAAAGAAGGAGATAAAGTCAAGGTAAATTCAGAAAGGAGGCCAGATCACTTAGCCTTGTAGGACATTGTAATGATTTTGGCATGTTTCTCAGTAAAATAGAAAAACAACGGAGGATTTTGAACAGAAGAGTGAATAATCAACTCTTTTTTTTTTTTTTAAACTATCACTGTGGCTCCTATATTGAGAATATACTAAAGGTAAGGGACAAAATGGAAGACAGAGGAAAATTAGCTAAAAGGTTATTGCTATAACCCAGGCCCAAGAATAATAATGTCTTAGACCAGGTTAATAGCAGTGGAAGTGATAAAAAGGTATCAGATTAAAGATGGACCACAGACTAGATGTGATAGGTATCAAGATTGGCTTTAAGGATTGTGGCCTGAGCACTTAGAAGGATAGGAAAGAGTTCTTGTATATTCCAGGATGTAGGGAAGACTCTGGCCAGAATAAGTTAAAGGTAGTGAGAGACCAGGAGGTCAAATTTGGACATGATAATTTTGAGACAACAATTAAACAGTAAATTGGAGGTACACGAGTCTCTTTTTTTTAAATTTTATTATTTTTTTTAAAGATACTTAGATTACATAAATGTTACATAAAAAATATATAGGGGATTCCCACATGTGCTGATCCCCACATCTCCCACACTTTCCCACATTAGCAACACCCCTCATTAGTGTGGTACATTCATTGCAATTGATGAACACATTTGGGAGCATTGCCACTAAGCATGGATTACAGTTTACGTCGAAGTTTACACTCTCTCCCAGCCAATTCTGTAGGTTATGATAAGATATATAATGGCCTGCATCTGTCATTGCAATGTCATTCCAGACAATCCCCAAGTCCTGAAAATGCCCTCGTATTACACCTGTTTTTCCCTCTCCCTTCCCTCAGAACCTCCAGTGGCCACTACCTGCACATCAATGATATAATTTCTTCCATTGCTAGAATCACAATCAGTCTATAGTAGAATACCAGTAAGTCTATTTTAGTCCATATTTCATTCCCCACTCCTGAGGATCCTGGGAGACTTTTCTGTAACCTAAAACTTCTTTGAAGACAAAATGAAAAAAGTAAGACACTGGGGGAATAAACAGAAGAAAATATCACTGTACATACAGGACAACAGATCTTACAGTGATGAAAAGCAAAATGTCAAAATAACTTTTTAGATATTTTTTGTTATTTTTCATTATCCCAAATTTTTTTTTTATTTTTATCTTTTAAAAAATTTTTTTGTATTTTATTACTTATTTTTAAAACTATCATTATTATTTCATTTTCTTAATAATTGTATTGGCTATTTTATTGGCTTCATTTTTGAAGATGTTTTGGATCACAGAAGGGTTACAACTGTGGCAGGGGAGAATCATTGGTGTGGGGTGTCAGTGATGGGGGATACATGGGAGGAAGCTCACCTGGGCATATATATAAGGCATATAAATGTGTTCAAATGCTCATGGAGCATTGTCACTGTGGGTGAAGAATCACACAAAAACCAAAATAATATTGAATTACCATTCTGGGGAGCTCTGCCACATTCTCTAATGGAACAACAAGAATCCTCTGAGTACGGGGCAATGACTAGTGAAGGAGGATGGTCCATTGACAGGCCCTTGATATTGATGACTGTGCTTATGAACCTTTACTTTTGAAATTGAAACTTAGCCTAGTATTATAGGGTGCCTAAGAGTTGCCTCCTGGGAGCCTCCTTGTTGCTCAAATGTGGCCTCTCTCTAAGCCAAACTTAGCATATAAATACATTACCTTCCCCCTGGTGTGGGACGTGACTCCCAGAGATGAGCCTGCCTGGCATCAAGGGATTACTACCAAGCACCAACTAGCAATGCAACTGGAAAAAGAACTTGAGTAAAAGGGGGGAAAGGTAAAGACAAATGAGTTTATATGGCTAAGAGACTTCAAAGTGATCAGGGAGGTATCCCAGAAGTTACGTTTATACACATCTCAGCAGGATCTCATTGACTGCCAAAGTAGATACTATCCCAAATAGTGGGGCTCCTGAGGGCTCTGGAGACATCTAGACACTTTAGTCAGGGTTGATAGCTCAGGAGTTTGGTGGCCTGCCAGTGAGCCCTACTTTGGAATTTATGCTCCCCAGTGTGACAGAGTTGGACTCAATTATGGTTTCCCTACACATGACTCTTCTGTCCTTCTATTTGAACCTATAATTAGAACTAGAGTTGGTAGGTGTATGTCCAAGAGACTTAAATTTTTGGTCTGTCCATGTGCCGGCTGGGCCCTGAATCTCAATGGAGTTGCAAAAGCTACTCTCCAGTTCATTGGTCTCACCCAGGACAACTAACATGGAGGTGATGATAGATAACCACGACACCAAGGAACTGAGACAATCTAAAACTGCAAGCAAGAGAGTCCCATCCATCAGCCCTATGGAATCGAAGCCCCCTCTCAATTAGACATGGAGTAGACATGAGTCTTGAGTTAAGGGAAGATATGGAATAGAGATATATATGCAGGGGTTTTTCAGCCTATGGATGGTATTAAAACCATAAGAATAAATGAGACAACACAGGAACTAATTGTAGAGAAAAAAAGAGAGATTAATAATTGAGCCCTGGACCACTCTAATATTCAGAAATCAGCGATATAAAAAGAAAACAGCAGAGAAATGTGAAAAAGAGTGGCTAGTAAAGTAAAAGGAAAACAAGGCTTGTTTGGGAAGACAAATGAAAATATGTTTCAAAAAGGAATTAATAATCACCTGTGTCTAATCCTATCCATAGTTCGTCCAAGAGAGATTGAACATAATTCCTGGTTTTAATAAGAAGAAGGTTTTAGTAACATAGATAAGTGAAGTTTCTGTGGAGTATTGGACACAAAAGCTTAATTGAAGATAAAATGGTAATAGGGGAATTGGAGATAGTGAGTATTTTGTTGACTTTTTTAAGGAAATGTCTTATAAAGAAAAGAAGAAAACAAAGGCAACAGCTACAGGTGGATGGTGAGAGAAGAAGTGATTTTCTTAAATGGGAGAAGAAAGAGCATATTTTCCCACTGATGGGAAAGATCACATAGAAAGGGGAAAATTCCGGAGAGAAGAAAATTGCTGGAGCAATATTCTTCCTCAAGGGGAGGAGTTGACCCTTGATTTCAGCATGGACAATTCATCCATAGTAACAGGAGAGAAAGTGGCATATGGGGGCACAGAGGCTGGAGTAAGAGAAAATGAGGAAGTAGGTGTTTGCAGAAATTCTCCTTTGATTGCCTTTATTTTCTCAGTAAAATGGAAAAGCAAGATCATCACCTAATAGGAAAAATTCAAAGAATTCAAAAATTCAAAAATTCATTCAAGCAAAAAACAAAAATAATGCTCAGTCTCTGTTCCAGATAGAAAAGGCAAAGACTTGTTGGTAACCTGTTATCTCTTTACAGACAAACATCTGTACAAGGGCTTAGGACAGGACAAGATGTGCCAATGCATAAAAAGTCTACACATGCAGCATAACCCATGAATAGATGAAGAGAATCACATATTTGGAGACTCACTTACAGGAAATGAAACTCAGTAAAATTAAGTCAGACTTGGCTCTTTACTTCTTTCTCCAGTTCTGTCCAGACTCACTCATTACCAAAAATAGGTTTCAGATTTACTAACCATAAAATTATCTGTTTACTTAAAGTTGTTTATTTAGAAGGAGGTTAGAGATAGAGGGATATATATTTTATTTGTTTGTTTTTAATGAGGAATACTAATTCATTGGATTTTTATCTTTATGTGCAGTCACTGATACTGCTCTGCACAAAATATTTCATATTTAAAAATTGGCCTAAATTTGACTATTTCGGTACTAGCTGCAATTTTCTCTTATTTTAGTTGTAGTTAGAAGATCTTGACATGTTATTTTTTGAGTTATGATTAAACAGGTAGCATATGAACCCAACAAAATGATTTGCCATGAATGAAATATCACATTGTGTAACAAAAACTATTGCGGTTTATTATTCTATATTATAAATAATTAGCTATAGAAGTTACTTATTGGATTATGATATCAATCTCCAATTTTTATTCATTCATTCATCAACGATTTATTAAGCACCTACTGTGTATCAGGCACCTAGTATTTAGCAATGAATAAACAGAGAAAGATCCTTGCCTTCATGAAGTTTATTATATTGATGAGGGAGGAATATAGATATAATGATGTACTATACTAAATAAAAAAATTATTTAATATATAACAAAGTCATGATTGCAATGGAAAAAATACATCACAGTAAGGAGAATGGGAGACAGTTTGCAACTTAAATAGCTTGATCAGAGTAGGCCCTATTGAAAAATTATCATTAGGGAAAAGACTTGAAGGAGATGAGGGTGCGAGTCACCTAAGGTCTCTGAGAAAAAGTAAAACCAGCAGAGGGAACAGCAAGTATAAATGCTTGAGGAAGGGAGTGTGCCTGGAGTATGTTTGCAGCAGTGTGAAGAGGACAACTTGAGGGTAGTGGGTGAGGGGAATATGAGGCGATAGGATGGGCCATACCTTTTGCGGGGCTCCACACAAAAGTAAAATGTGGAACCCCTTGTTCAAAATGTATTATGAATTTCAGGACAACTATAGCAGAGCATTAAACCATGGGCAGTTTCCTTGTGAGGATGGGGTCCTGTGTGACCACACAGGACACACATCTGAGAAGCTGACTTTGGTAGTTGATGAGGTCAGGTCAAATAGGTAAGGGGTGGGGTGCATATTTTGAAAGGTCTTCTAGGCCCTTGTGAGAACTCTGACTTTTACTTTGAAAGAAAAGGGAAGTCTTGGAAGGTTTTAAGCACTCTGACTTACAGGATCTGTGTTGAAAATTGTCTAGGTTCCCAGAGTAGAAGCAGGAATTTAGGAAACTACTACACCAACATGATGGTGGCTTAGTTCATGAATAGAGTCAGTGGAAACAGTGAGAAATTCCAGACTCTAGGTATGTTTTGAAGATAAAAGTCACAAGACTGGTGATGGACTTTACGTGGGAATATATCAGATTGAATTTTGTACCCCAACAAAGACATGCTCTTCATCTTAATCTGCATTCCCATGGTTGTGAAATCAAGTGTAAATAGGACCCTTTGAAGATGTTATTCTTAGTTAAGGTGTGACCCAACTGAATGTGGCTGCGCTTAACTCCATATTAATGGAGTCCTTTATATGCCAAAGAAATTCATACTCAATCAGTCAGAGAAGATCACAGGGAGAATCCAGAACTCAGCAGAAACTGGAAGAGTAGACACAAGGAGATCAAAGATTACCCTATAACAGGAGGCAGTGATGCAAGCAAAAGAGCCCAAGTATTCAGCAAGCCACACCAGAATACTTCAGATTTCAGGGAGAAAGCATGGCCTTGCTGACACCTTATTTTTGGACTTCTAGCCTTCAGAACCATTAGACAATAATTTCCTGCTGTTTAAGCCAACTCATTGTGTGGTATTTTTCATAGCAGTCTGGAAAGCTATCATGGGAAGAAAAAGAAATTTCAAGACAAATGAAGAATGACTCAAGGATTTTTGGCCTGAGGAACAGAAAACTATTGTTGTCATTAACTCAGACAGGGAAGTGTGGGCCAGAGACAGATGGGGTGGTGGTGGTGGAAGCTATGGTTCAGGATTTCAGTTCTCAACACAGAAGGAAGTTAGTAATTCTTCCTAGACGTTCAACTGGAGAGAGTGATTGGCAGTTAGCTACAAGAATCTGATGTTCAGAAGAATGGGCAGGCTGGAGATTGAAATTGGAAGTCATCAGAAAAGTCTTAATTCTTCAGGGCAGCTAAAAGTAAAGGTCTAGACTGATCTAAGTTCTTCAAAACTTCTATACTAATCAAAATGCTTCTTTGTATGCCACTTATCTCCTGGTTAATGACATTTGTGCTGTAATGTTTACTTTATACTCCATTTCTCTTTTATTAAAAAGTCTTTCCCACCTCAGTTAATAGCATAATTTGGCTGATCACCAAGTTTTGAAAAAGGTGGATAAGAAGAAGTGGGGGAAAAATGTTTCTAAATATAGCAATTAGTTTTCTTTATCAGAGATAGACTTTTAAATTTGATTTTGGGACAGACTTCTTTTTAAATTTTCAGATTGGCCCTTCTGTTACATAAATGTAAGAAATAAACATCATCTATTACATCTGTGATGACATCATTAATTGAAATACAGATAATAAATATTCTTCTTTGAGAATGTATACTAGTGGGTTAAGCTGAGGCTGCTTATTATTTTTCTTTGTCAGTGGAAATAGAGAATAGTTATCCAGGGGTGAAAAGGACCAGCAATGGACCATGTCAAGACTTTTATTTGTACCTGGTAAAAGAGTTACTTTTCTTCCATTAGTTTTAGGAGTTGCTTGTGGGAACTGGATAGCAGAGAAGGCTGCCTTTACAAAGATGTTATGAATCTCTTGGTACAAACAATCCTGTGTGAGGGCCTGGGTGTCAAGAGAGAAATGACATTGAAGGACATTTTCCCTAACTCTGTTCTGAACCAAACCTGCTACTCAGGAATATGTGGGAGTGACAGCTTTGAAAGAATATTGGAGACAGCTCTTTTAGCAGGAGTACTGTCAATCACTAGAGGCACCATCAACAGAAGGGCCTCCCAGGGTCATGAAGGCAATAGATGCCACAGGAGAAGCACTAGAGGGCTGAGGGGCCACATGGCAATTATATGTGAGGCACCCATTTGAGGAGACCAGAAATAATATGGGAACGTTTGCCTTAGTGATTTGATACAATAATTACGATGATAAGCAAATCAGGGTCACTGTAATTTAGTTCACTATAATTTAGTTTATTGATGTGACCACATTATTTTACCCCTGGCTTGGAAAATTCTGTATATACTTATATTCTAGTTCCAATTAGGGATTTAGGTACTGTGTACTTATCTGCTGATTTCTTTGAAATTATGTTTCTTCCAATATGGTCTGCTGGCTGTGGCTATTTAATGATGTACCATTTCCTTTCTTTAAGATGAGTGGACTGGATCCATATCCTGTCCAGTCTTTGCCAGATCTGCTTTTTCTTGCCCTCTGTCCCAGGGGGAGAGATGGGCAAAAAAAAAACCTTTACAACTGGAATACAAAGTAAATACAGATTTCCATTGCTTATAATTAGAAATGCAATGTGGTAGGTTGAATGAAAGATATTCTTAATCTTAATCCACATTCTTCTGGGTGTGAACTTGTGTGTAAATAGGAAGTATTGAAGATGTTATTTTTAATTAAGATGTAGCTCTACTGAATGAGGGTGGACCTTAATCCTTATTACTAGAGTCCTTTATAAATCCAAGAAAATTTGGACACAGTGAGGAAGAGTAGACCACCAGAAGAAGTTGGAAGTCAGTGGAAAGACACTGGGACATCAAGGACATAAGGACATCAAGAACATTGCCAAGTAACAGGAGGCAGAGATATAAGTGAAGGAACCCCAAAGATTATTGCAATCCAGTGCCAGAACACTACAGACTTTGGGGAGAAAGAATGACCTTGCCAACACCTTGATTTTGAACTTCTGGCCTCCAAAACTCCAAGTCTGTGAACTAATAAATGCTTTTTGTTTAAGTTAACCTATTGTGTGATATTTGTCATAGCAGGATGACAAACTAAGACATGCAGTGATAGTTAACTATGCAATGACATTATATACCTCCCTCCACTCCCACACTCCAACAGGAGTTGAGGAAAGCCCAGAAGTCACATTGTTTAATAACTCAGCATAATGTAATGCTTGCAACTGAAATGTGAACTAAAACATTTTTTTTCTTCTTGCAGTTCAAATTTCAACTAATTCTTATGTTTGAAGAATGGTCGCATTAGGGGCTTATCAATGGGTAGAAAATGGTAAATTTCTCCCAATAAACAGAGGAAGAAATCTGTCTCCTTCATATGTCTTCAAAAATATAATTAGGGAGCAGTTGAGCACCTTCTTCCCACACAGGAGGTCCTGGGTTCAGTTCCTGGTGCCTTCTGAAAAAATAAAAACAAACAAGCAAAACAAACGAAAAAACCAACTCAGGGAAGCTGATGTGGCTCAATGGTTGAGTGCAGGCTTCCCACATACCAGGTCCCAGGTTCAATCCCCAGCCCCTGCTACTTCAAAAAAAAAAATCTATCTATCTATCTGTCTATCTATCTGTCTATCTATCTATCTATCTATATAATTGTGACCTGCATTTTCAAACTGATCATAATTTGATTAATCATTTTATGTGTTTGATAACAAAACTCTAAAAATGCATGGAATATCCATTTTGTTTCTTTAATCAGAAAGAATAAAACCACTTTAAGATTATATCACATATATATGGGTAAGTTGTTCATCCTGATATTTCCCATAGTAGAGGGTTTCTCAAGCCCAGCACTATTCCTTATATGTTGCTTATATGCCCTAGGAAGAAAAATTGTCCCTGGTAGAGAACTACTGATACAGAATCTATTCACAGACTGCAAGAGAAAATTAAATTCATTTTTATAATATATTTTATTATTCATTTATATTGAACAACAATTTTGAAATCATCAACCAAAGGAAGACCAAAAAAGCTTTCACCAAAAGGTTAATATAAGACATCGTGTCTCTCAAAATGTATTAAATGACTCCAAGTATATCAAGTGCACCTTCATTTGATGATGAAGCATACAACATATTGGTTATCTCTGTGTCATATCCGTGCCACTTGTTTATGACACAGTTGACTAATCTACCCCCTTCTTCAGAAATTCAACAGTCTAGAAACAGCAAGTATCAAGTGATTTTTGTCCATTCAGTAGGATCTATGCCCCACTAAGGTGAACAGGCAGGAAGACCACAGAACTGCATTGTAGAATCCTGTTGGTTTTTAATCTTTTATTGATAAGAGTGTACCCTTGAACACATGTCTACCACTGATAACTTCTAAGCCAATTATTTTTCATGTCATATATTTTAAAAGCTTTATTTCATTGTTTTTAAGCTAGATTTGCATTTTATAGGGGAAAAGTAATGGTTAGAATCTTCTAACTGACCAAATCAGAGTCATTAATAAAACCAAGTTAATTTTTTTCATATATGTCCATTAATTTTCCATATCTTGTTTGATTCATGAATACAAATTAACTTGTACATGCTTCATGCACATAAAGTATTTTTTATAAGTAAAATGAAAATCTTTCTAACAAAACTATTTTCAAGACCAGATGAATGGGTCATTTATTTCCAAAAATATTTGATAAAACATAATCCCAGTGAAGTTTTATTAGTTTCATGATTACTTCTTACATTCCATTTTGCAAAGCTATTGAATGTAGCTGAAATTTGATCCATTGTTGCTGACTTTCATTGTTGCTGAGGTACCAAAAGGGCCTCAGAGAGAAAAAAGAAAAATTGAATGGCTTGATATTTGGAAATAATTCTTAGACAATGATAAATTTAACAGATATTTTTATACTTCCCTTACTTATAAATTTTTCTAGACCTCCCACCTTTGTAAGGAGTGTTCTAGACAAGAATATACAGAGAGCTAGCATGCCTCAAAAATTGATGTAAATGAATAAACTTTTTTTTCTTTATTTTCATGCTGTTTTAAGGAGGAAACAAAGAGAAAAGAGGAAAGCAACATTCCTCTTCTCATAAGCAGGGTAAATGAGAAAATGGAGAATTAATGTGAAATGGATAGATTACCCTACATTCTACAAAGTTAAACTTTGTTCCTTTTAAGATTTTCAATTTTTTAATGTGCCTTTCTTGGTGCAGGTAAAAGCATTTATAAGAAATCTTTTTCCTCTTTAATTAAAAAAAGCATTCAATAGCAGCAGGCAGAAGAAGGGTAGTTAGGGGAAAAAAAGAAAGAAAGAAAACAAGAAAAGCCACAAAGCCCCAGCTCCTCTCAGTTCCTGTTCACTCTTAGTGCAGCTTCGGATGTAGGCTTGGTGTATTTTGAATTTACGTATTAGAGATGCTTGTTTACAGAAGAAACTGTCTTTGGCGTAATCTGAAGAAGAACATAGCATTCACAGAACTAATTCAAAAAGATAGATACAAGAGAGCTGTATTTCTTGTTTAAATGAATGAGCTACAACAGGAAGGGTGGAAAAAAGGTGCATTTTATGTACATATCTTCTGGTTTAAAATTTGAGCTAAGTTTCTTAAACAATTATCAGAATCTGAGAAAGAGTCAAACATCCGTCTCTGAGTAGCTGAAAGTTTGGGCACACTGCACAAGACAAGGGAGGTGGAAGACAGAGTCCTACTTTGAGTGACTTCCTGGGCCTAGAGTTATGTTTACCTCCAACCACTTCTCTTGGATGATATTTTAAAGGCGATATATCTGTTAACATGGATAAAAATTTTAGTTCCCTGAGGCTACCAAGTTATTTATTCAGCCTGCCTCCCAACAGGCCTTCCCTAGCCTATGAGAGCATTTCCTTGTTAGGGTCTACAGGCCTCTCCTGGACTTTAAAGTCTTTTGAAATCCTAGATTTCTTGTCTCCATCCAGGATCTCATTGGTACAAAAAGGATAATTCATTATTAGCCATTCTTTTAAGCTAGAAGCTTATATTTCAAGAGTATGACACTGATTTATAGCTGCAATAATTTCATGGCATTAGACAGTTTATATCATATACTACTAGCACTGTTCATAATATTTAGACTACTCCATAGCAACACATAAAACACAACCTCCAGAGGTCTGTGTTCCTCCAGCTATGTATCAAGGATTAGAGGAATTTCTGATAAAAGGAGCCATGGTTTGGAGCACTGAGTTGAAATGCTCCCTTTACAGCAGCAAATGAGGAAACAAGCAGAACTATATCTCAGAATTTTCTATTCAGAACCCACTACAATTTCTAGAAAGGTCCCTGCCACCCATCGCACTTCTAGTTTTCTGGCTATACTTACAAGCATCAAGAAAATTCTCTTCTTCAACTCTGAAATGATTTGATAAAATTTGATTGTTTTATAGCTTAACTTTTTTTTTATTTCCAGAGTAGAAAAATAGTTTATCACCCTTTTATCATCTGAAATGTTTTGTTCCTCTAGAAGCTTGCCGTGTTTTTAAGTGACTAAAAATATTAATGGAGATTATAGAAATGCAAATATCTTTTTAAGACCTGATTTTCATTCAATATGCTTCTTAAAATTCACAAGTAAATTTTTTATTTTGGCTTGCTTTTGAACCAGACAGAAAAAGTTTACTTTATAATGATATCCATTTGCATTAAAATAGATCTTCTACAGTGTCCAAAAAAGAAGTTTAAATAAATGTTGACTCCCTCGCCAGTCACTGTTAGCAGCATCACTCGCCCACTCCTGGCTTTATCCTCTGCTTTATCAATTGAGTGTAGTAAGTCACTATCTACTTTCTATCTATATTTCAAAATGTCTTCATATATGTTTGTTTTTCTGTTCTCACAGATACTACTTTTGTCCAGACCATTATCTCCTCACATAGGATTATCATGATGGTCTGCTACTTTACCCCTTTTAAAATATATTACCTGGGGTACTTTATAGAATATACAATATTTTATATATTCATGACATTTGATCCTCAAAACAACCCTGTGTAGAAGGCAGGGAAACCACTTCACCAACTTTACAAATAAGGAAATGGGCTCAAAAAAGGGTAATTACTTCCTTAAGGTCAGCTAAAGACAGGTTATGTTTCCCACTGCTCAACAATTGGACCATGCTGGTCTGGACATTAGTTCACATTGCTCATCAAATCTGGAAAATTGGTCTCCATCCCTGCAGGCTTTCTAAATCTAAGCCTTTACCAAATTCCACTCCTTCTACAAATCTCTGGTTGGCTTCTCTGGCTCTGAAGAAACCTTTCTTCTCTTAGTTCTCACAGCACTGGTAGTTTCTCCTAAAGGATTTAGTACCCTTAAAGCTCCTGGAGATCAGTGGCTGACCTGTATCTTGCTACTGTACATCTTCAATAACCCCAGTCTGCCAATAGTCACATTTCTTCCAATAGTCACAGATTTCTCTTCACTGAGGACAGTAGATATATGAAGAGCTATTTCCTCTTCCTAGAACATCCCCCCACCTCCTAGTTAGCCTTTAAGTCTCAGTTAAAATGCCACTTCCTCCCTTAAGTCTCTGCTGACATCTCCACTGACTTGAGAACCCTCTTCTGGGTTCCTGTTACATTCTGTCCATTACTCCTTCAGATCAATTTTCTTATTATATTGATATTGCCTGCATGTCTGGTTCCCTGTGAAAGATTCTTCAGCTCAGATACAATCATCCTTTGTATTGAATATGGTGCCCAACACAAAATAGGCTCTCAATGATATTTGTTAAATTTGTAAAAATTAAAAGGCATTCAGGGTTTTTTTAAGCTCATGAAATAAATACAGAGACACTCAGAGGGAAAATATTTATCACAGAAGCTGGTCTTGGAGTATCCCAGACCTGGACCCAGGTCCTACAGTAACTATAAAGCAAGGTTGGAGAAAGGTCAAGTGATATTTTGTTTCGCTACTATGGTTCTTTGAGGAGTTGGAGCCTCATACTAAGAGGTAAGGTCTTGTCTCCAACTATTCTTTTCAAGCACTAGAGCCACAATTCCTTACATCAGGACTGTATTGAACAACTTGCTATTCCCTTAGGTCTAACAAATTCTCTTAAACCTCCATTTTTTTTCGCACTTTCTGTGTCCTCTATCCATGAGGACTGCCCTCTCTTAATCCCCACTGGAAAATCTCTTATTCATCTTTCAATAGTCAGCATTCAGATCATTTTTATGACAACTTCTTTGATTCCATCTAGAGTTAGCTTCATTTATGCTTCCAAAGCCCTGCATGCACAATTCTGTTACATCACTTAACCCATGGAAGAGTAACTCATCATCTGTCTTCCTCTCTAAACTATGATCTGCATAAAAGTATGGGATTCACCTATTTCATCTATAATGTTTAAGGTCCAGCAATGCTTAGCATATTTCATGGAATAAAGTACATACTCATACACTTAAAAAGTAAAAAAAAAAAAGAGGGAAAATGGAATAATACAAGGACACATTTATAGTTCTTATTCTGGATGCAGATTAATTACTGTTGATTAGAAAATCTGGAAGCAAGTTGCAAAATGAAAGCTATTTTCTTTTTTCTGCTTTCAAGTAAGGTTGTGGAAACGTGAGGTATTTCTGGAGCAAAGTTCCAGAATCCATTCTACACTATCAAGAAGCAATGTCTAAGCAAGCCATATACAAAAGGACAAATACTGTATGAATGCGTTACTATGAACCAAATATATTGTGTAACATATTGTTTGATAAAAAAAAAAAATTTTATATGTATCCATTACATTTAATGGGGAAAAAAAATCAATATCTAGCTTGTAGCTATGGGAATCCACTCTTAATTATCCTTAGTGTTGGAAGGCATTTGCAACAGAAACATCGCAATGTCTTAATTTCAGAGTTCTAATTCTTGCATCTCAGCTCCAGAATTTATTCCTGAATTTATAGCTCAGAGGTAGTGGTTTCCTGGTGGAGTCAAATTTCAGAATCATTCCTGGAGACTCAGCCTAGAATCATCTCCTTTATCTCTTCTAGAAAGTGCATAAGCACATAATTTCCTGTATTAAAGTTCTTTCTTAAAATAACTGGCATGGTTTCTGTTTCCCAAAGTGCATCTTAATGGATACAGTAAGATGGAATGAAAAAGAGATTTATCTAACTCTTATTCTTTTTCTTCTTTTGTTAGATCCATGGATATCCAATCAAATTATAAGAATTTGTTCTAAAAATCTTCAATTTAAATTATAATGACTAAGTGCCATAATTATTTGCTATGGGTGGTTATGAAATAATATTTTCTATATATCTTTTAATAGAGAAGATGGGTTCCTGTGTCTAAAAAATTTTTCCTGTGATTTTTACCTAATATCTGATAGACTAGATAAATATCTTAAGTACCCCTCAGTATTATGAACCAATCCTATGTGTGTTAGACATTGACATTTGTAGTCTACCTATAGTGTCAGTCCAAACTAATGAACAATGTGTCATCAAAATTCATCTGCACAACTATGATTTAATGTAGGACATATAAGCAATTAAATAAACTAATCCAATTTGTGGCAAAAAGAAATTTTCATTGGTGTCTTAAAAGGGAAATAGCATGGAGAAGAGTTAGACTGCAAGGGAGTCATTCTTTCTTAGGTCTTTGATTAAACAGAAATAATATTTCAAAGGAGCTTGAATTCTTTGAAACACATTATATGCAACCTGTTACTATCCTCATTTCATATTACTGTAAAATTCAGCATTTGTAGAAAATGAGTAATTTGTCAACCATGCAAAGTCCTATTATTTAGGTTTAATTCTGTTTAGGGGATGAAAACTGTTGTTTAAAAAGGAGTTGTAGATACTTAGCATTTTAAGCTGTACTTGTAAATGTTTCTGACCTGGAAGACAGAAACTGCTGACAGTTGTGGTTCTGCGTTTAGTTTTAAGAATGTTTTAAAAAATCCCCTGTTGACTAAGAATCAGGCTTATTCTCTGGACATCCCCTTTGAACTTTTTTTTTTTCTCCAAATGGGTTCATGCAAGGAACTGTAATTCATTGTATATTCTTTCCTAAAGAGAAAACACCTCAATGGACAACTTGAAAATTTCCAATAGCAATAACCTTGTTACCATTTTTCTCATTATTCTAAATCATTTCTAATGAGGAACCCATGAAAATCATGAACTATCTGGAATACAGAACTATAGCCCAGGAATAAGTAAGTTTAATGTAATCCCTACATTAAATTAACTCCCATGAAGTCTCAAAACATTTCTTCATTGCTAAAAGAAAGTGGTAATATTTTCCCATTTCCATCTTCATAGGACTAGCATAAAGATATAAAAAAGAATCTATAACAAACTATGTGAAGTCTTTGGAGGTTATTAATATTTGTGACTACAATATTGGGATTATAGTAGTAATTATTTAGAATAATATGGTTATAAAAATTTAATAATATACAAATTTATAATAGAAGAAGGAAGGTAGCTTTTTGGAACTATAAGTATTTCCAGCAGTGAAACTCATTCTTGATATTAATTTTTCTTTCATTTCTGTCAGATCTTAAGTTAGAGCCTCCATCACTGAGGGAATTTTTTGTACCAAGAAATTTAGCTAAAATGACGGATGGGGATTGTCCCGCTTTTGAAGAATCTTTCACTGAGAATACTTACTCTCCTTCACTCCATCACTTCCTCTTTTGTAAAATGATGGCAACTTGAAGAAAACAGACTGTACAAAAACTATGATATGATAGTCAAAATTAAGAAGGCACAGAAGTCAAATAAGTTAAAACTGATGTTTTTCTGGACACAATCCCTACTGAAAACCATATTTTAAGTTTGCATCAAAAGCAAGACCTTAGATGGTAACCATTGTAAAACTACAAACATACTCAGGCAGATAACTGTCTCAGGAAGAACCTGTGCTGGAGGATTGCCGGAAAGGCTCAGAGTTTCGGAGTTATTGAGTAAGTACCTTAGAGATACTTTGAAAGACTCTCTAGTAAGTATAAAAAAGGAGTTTAACATGTCAAGGTGGCTTCTAATGGATCTAGCAATGAATGGTTGCCAAGCTCCATTTCACTAACATTACAAAGACTTTGAAATGCTGATTTCCATAGATCTCTCCACACAGTTTTCGTAAAATAATTGTTCATTTATGAAATAGATGATGCTTTTGTGATACATCTGTTCTTCAACTTTTCATGTGGTCAATAATAGCACTGCAGCCCCCATGGTAGATGAAACATATTGACAAATATTTTGTGCAAGTTTACCTCCATCATCAGTTTTATTGAGTGACAGAAGTAACTACTTAATTTTTCATTAAATATGACCTTTTTTTAGCTTATTGCTGCTGAAAGAGAATAAATGAACTATTATATTTTATACCACATAGAAATTTTCAAAATAAAATCACTTATGTAAGAACTTTGTCTACTTTCAACACGTTTTTTAACAGGCATTCTCAGCCTTTCTTTTCTGAACATGCTTCACGTACAGCTTCATGTACAACTAAACTTTCATTTCCCATGGTTCCCAGTAACTCTGCCAATGTGAGTCCTTGCAGCTTCTTACATTTCACAGATTAGAATTGATGCAAAAAAGTCACCAGTTGGGGGAAAAGCTTTGATTACTTCTATTACTGCCCCAAACCAGAAGAATTTAGCCTTCTTTAGCTGCAGATGAGCCATTACATCTGAAAAGTTACAGAAAAAGAAATGAGCTATACTCCTCAGTTTTAACCATATGTTAAAGTAGGAACTCTGTTCATCACCACGCTACTAGGTAAGATCATGACAGAAGCTGGGCGTACAAATTGAAGGTTCATTAAATCCATCTGTTTTATTTTAATGCAACAATTAATTAAAATATTTTATTTAAAAATGAAAAACCTGGGACAAATGCTAAACCAGAAAAATGATTCTACAGAACACATAAACAACAACTATTTTAAGTAAAACAAAAATGAATGTGAACAAAATAGAGAATTAATATTGGAGCAAAATCACAAATGGAGAAAATATAAAAGTGGACAATTAGAACTTTTTACTTACAAAAATATTTTAACTTTTAAAAGTACTAGAATATTTTAAATATCAGAAAACTTATAAGAATTTATAAAAAGCACCTTTATATTTATCATCCAAATTAAACAAATGTTAATTTTTTTTTCATATTTTTCTGAGACCGTTTTAAAGGAAAAAAATATTCAGGTATAGAACATTTGCTTTCCTCCATCTCCAGACATAAATATTATACTATAGTTGGTGTGCATCTCCTCTACCAGTTAGTTAATTGCAATGAAAAATGCTGTGTAACAAACTACCCCAAAACTTAGTGACATAATTATAATCATTTATTCTCAGGATCTGAAGGAAAGCTGAGGATTCAACTAAGCTAAGCTGGGATCCAGAGCATGTCTCTGATAATCCTTTGGGAAAAAGCTGATTAAATCTAGCCTTGACTAGGCTCTACTCCACATATCTTCCCCTAGGTCTGGCAACTAGTCCAGGCATATTCTCTCCTTTCAGCGCAGAGACACAAGAAAGTAAAAGAAATGCCAAAGCCTTTTGAGACCTAGGCTGGTAACAGTCTCACCACCACTTCTACCTACTGCTATTGGCCAAAGCTGGCCCATAGCCAAATCCAAGAGGAAAAAAAGTACAGCCCATACATAGAGGAAGAAAACTATAAATACAAGTCCAAGGGTCTGTATACAGTGAGGGGTGAAGAGTTGGCACCAAAAGTGTAATCAACCTCGATGCCTGTCTGTGTTTTTATGCTTTATCACCTGTGTCTATATGCATAAACAATATATTAGTGATTTGAGTATTTTTAATTTTTAAAATTTATATTAAAATGATATAATATTTTACTTAACTTTACACAATTTGCCTTTTTAAAATCCTTTTGTTTGCAAATATTATCTGTTGATCTTATTAACATAGAATATTTTTCATTACTGAATTTTTCCATTATATAAATATGTTATAATTTAATTATGCATTCCTTTATTGATAGACATGTAAGTTAATCCTGATATTTTGTTACTACAAACATTAATGCTATGAAAGACTTAACATGTATCTCCTCATGCAAAAGTAGGAGAATTTCTCTTGAGTGTATCTAAAACAAAATACCTGAGACTTAAGGTAAGTGCTCCTTCTACATTCTATGTCAGTGTAGTCCAATAAAAATATATGATCCTCATAGACCATGTTCAATTTTCTGGTACCCATGATAAAAAGTAAAAAGAAATAATTCATTAAATGTAAGTATAGTTAATAATATATTTTGTTTAATACAAATATATTCAAAATATTATCATTTCAAAATATAATCAATATAAAAATGACTAATGAGCTATTTTACATTTTTTATAATAATTCTAAAAAATACATTATGTATTTTATACTTAGTAGCACTTTTCAGCTTGGCTCACCACATTTCAAGTTCTCAAAAGCCAATGGCTATCTGACAACCCTATTGGACAGTGCAGTTCTAGATATTATTAAATTACTTGCCTAAGTGTTAGCCCCAATATATGAGGGTTCCAATTGTTGTATATCCTTATCAACAGTGGCTATTATCAGATATTTTTAATTGTTGCCCATCTGAAGGTTAAGCAGGAAAAGGACATTAGGGGAAAAACTGAGGAAATCTGATTAAAGTCCATAGTTCAGTTAATAGAAGTGTACCAACGTTAATTTCTTAGTTTTGCTCTTTGGAACATGGTGAGTGAAAATTAAACATGAACTCTTTACTATCTTTTCAACTCTTCTTAAAGCCTACAATTATATCAAAATAAAAAGCTTTTAAAAGTCATCCCTTAAGAAATTTAATTTTTATTATCTCCTACAGATCACTAGGTTAACAACTCAGTCAAGCTTTCCAAAACACAGATTTTGATATGCTAATAGAAGTATTTTTATTTAAAATATAATAGTTGGTAAAAAAAGTTTGCTGAACCCACTGTCAGTTAACTGCATCTGTAATTAAAACCTGATCAGACCATCTCATGACAGTCAACACTGACTGTATGGAAGGTAAAACAAGAAGTAAGCAACTTTTGGGAATGGAAATTGACACCTCTATTGCGAGTTCTTCGTCTTTTCAATGCCCTATCACCTTCTACCTCTTTAATAGTACTGATTTTATTCTGCCATGTAGTAAACACAATTGAGCAATTAGTATGCAGCACTTTTTCTGTTGGGTAAATTTTAAAAATCTCTTTGCATTCCTTCCAATAGTGTGCATCTATTGGATACTAATCAAATGTCTTAAATTGAATAACTGATGACAAGCAACATCCAACCCCTAATAATTTACTGCAGAAGCTAACATACTCCTTTCAGGTGACCTTATATTTTACCCCCACAGAATCCCTCAGAAGTCTTTTAAAATTGCTTCCTAGTAACTAAACGTTAAAGCTAAAAATAAAAACCTGCTCCAGTTGATGCCCTACTTAGAGTTAGTTAGAAATAGTGAGCCTCTTTGGGGCCAGCTGGAAGCAGCTATGAGGACAGGAGAGGGCGGCCTGTGAGGAAGCTGTGGTTTTACCTTGAGCTCTCTAACTGTAGATACCCATGTCAGGGCCACTTTCAGACTTGAGATTCACCTACAGAACCTTAAACCAGGTCTCATGAAGCTGCTTTCCCCTAATTCTTTCTGCATCCTCTAGCCAGCCTTTAGTGGTATATATCATATTTTATTTAATAATTCAGCTTCCATATAACAGATATTTAATGTGAACTTACTTAAGTAATGAATGGTCAAGCAAATCTCCTCTTAAGATAAGCTTCAGAGGTTCAAAATTTGAGTACTGTTCAGAGTAAGCCTTTTACTAGCCCAATGCAAGTGATACCCCTGGCCTGCACCATCACAGTGCTGATTAAAATAGACAGTTAATGGATATTCAATTGTGAAACTGCCCAGGCGGTCCACAGAAACCTTAATGAAGAGTGCTATGAAAAGGGTAATCCAGAAAAAGATGGCAGGAGTTTGTAAGTTAATTTTCCCTTAATTCATAATTGTGCCTATGGCTTGTATTGGATTTGTCAGTCTGAATTTTCAAGGTTAAGATTTTCAGTCAAGAGACATAACTCCCAAGCATTAATTCACACACTTATGGTTTCTATATTTGACCACAGCTTTATTTTCAAAAGCTGTGCCCTGACTTGAGACTTTTTACTTCAGTGGGGGTAAAAGAGCTGGATCTCTCTTGAGCAATGCAGCCTATGACTAATTGTGGTCATTAGTTTTTCACGCTAGCAGTTTCCAACGTTTTAGAGCCATTTATTTAGGCAAAGAGATAGAATGTCCTCAGTTGCCTGCACCCTGGAAAAGAAGGTGAAAAACTTTCAGCTGGACAACTTCCCTCACATCAGATGTTGCTGGGGAAGTTTAAGAGTGAGACTGAGAAGGAGAATTGTCCCTGAAGATAAAGCAGCCAATGAACTACACACATCTTCCTGTATGTGCAGATTTGAAGATGACTGCAGGGAAATTTGATCTCAGTTTACAGTACAGGAAGGACAGAAGGTAGTTCTAGAATAACCCACCACCACTTCTCTAGCAAGATTTTCTTGGTTGACTCAAAGCCAAGGCTTTGCCAAAGATGAAGGGAAATGCCCTGGAAAGATTTTATTTTAATTATATTTAATACTTTTTTATGAACATGGTAACAACTGGTCATCCTTGAGGACACCATTTTAAAATATCAAAGGCTGAGCACTATTCCAGATTATTCATTGCTGAGCTGTTAAAACATCTATCACTCTTAGTCAAGGATATATCTCAAGGATAAAGTTTTCTGAAGTTTTACCCTTATGTATAATATATGTTGTGAAAAAGGAATCATTCCAGTTACAGGGATTATTATTACCTCACTAGCCATCAATGTATTGAAACTTCTATATGGATTAAATTCTAGTACTTAGAAAATTAATACTTCTTAAGGTAGATACTTTGGGGCAAGGGAGTCAGAGGACCTGAGTGTCTGTCCTGGCTCTGTCCTGATAGAAGAAATGGCCTTCCTCCCATAAAACTGAGCTCCTCCCATAAACATAGCTCATGATTAATTCTCAATTCATGTTATTTCTCATTAGATTTTTGACCTTCAGCAGATTTTTAAAACATCTCTGAGTTTCATTTTCTTATGGAAAATATAAGAATAGTATTACCTATCTCAGGGTTTTGTGGTGAAGGTAAACTTGTATATGTGAAAAATGCTTTTTATGCCCTAAAGATCTATAAGTCAGTAGTTACATTTTAAATCTTTCTAGTAAAGGTCTTTTGAGCTGTTTTAGTAGAAGCATAGTATATTACAGGTGAAATCTAAATAAAATGTATTATCTTAAAATGTGTCCTGAATGATACATAACAAAGAGAAACATGGAGAAAGCATATATAGCATTCAGATTCATGTGTCTGCATGACAGTATTAATGATAAATACAAGAATATATGATTATATCAGCAAAGATGCTTGAGAATTTGATTGAATTCAGATATTCTCCCATCACTGTGTTTCATATATATCACGTGGAAAATAATCAACCCATTGATTCCTAGAAATGGCCAGTCTGGTATGAACTGAACCCATATACAGGGCATCCTGCCTAACTTATTATATATCTTTCTCATCTTTTTTTGAACTTATTTCCTGCACTGCAAAGAAACTGACAGAGGAAGCTTATGAAACAAGTTTTAATTTTTCAGTACAGATGTGTTACAACTGAACATCAGAAAGCCCCTAGATTTCAGAGAACTAATTGTTACCATTGTTCTAATGGAAACCCACATGGTTTGCTGGGTTCTCATAAATTGCCTTGGAATCATATTATCAAAGTTGGTCTTATCCTTGTTTCCCAGCTTACTGCTACCAAAGTGTCCTGATGTTCTCACTTTGGCACATTGTTGTCCTACTAAGTGATCTTAAAACATTACCTTTCAAAAACTATGCACTCTTATAAAGAACCCCTGCCCACTCTAAAATTTACAAACTGTACTCAAAATAATTGCATAAGAGATGAATATGAAACCCTAAAAGAGAGTGATTTTTGATCAGGGATAGTCAGTGAAGAATGTACCTCACAAGCCAAATCCTAAAAATCTCATAGGCTCAAAAGGTTCTGGATCATACTTAAGAATTAGGTAGAAGGTCTTAACACACTGTTAAAACTACAATTTTCATACACTGATGAAAATGTCTGTGAGGTGAACTGCCTAAGCCAGTGAAAATAATAAGTGATAGGAGAATTGGGCTATGAAACAAGCAATTGACTAAGTAAATAAGGGGGTGGCGGGGAGGGGAACAAAAAAAAAAAAACCTAACTTTTAGCTGTAGAAGATAAGTTGCCAGAGGAAAGCTTTGATTATGAGTTCTAGGCGCCACACATGTGAGACAAGCCACAAGTTAGATTTCAATTTGGGGAAGACACAACCACAAAGAAGCAGCACAGAGGAGTAGGGCTTCAGGACTACCCAGGTAGAAGAAAAACTCGATCTACATGGGAAAGGGTCTCTCAGTGTTGTGCTGAGGAAGTCTTCAGGGTTCACTGTGCTCAATATACTGAGGGGAAATGGCACCTAAAAGCATTGACAGCTTTAGTCCTTCAAAACAGCAATTTTGAAAAATAGTTTAGGACAATGGAACATGCATGATTTTGAAGCTAGACATCAGTTCTCTTCCAAACTTTGACACATTTAGTTAGAAAAGATAGCCTCTGGACCTCAGTTATCTAATTTGTTTAACAGCAAACAAATATTTATCTCAAACAATTATGGTAAAGGTTAAATCAAATCTAAGATGTCTAAAATGGTTTTATATCTCTCACTTTTATTATTAGCTATCTTTATTACCTTTACTAGAAGTATAAAATTACTTCTCTACCAAATCTGAAGGAAAAATTGGCATTAGAGTTGCCTAGGTAATATTTATTTTTAATCACTGGTATGTAAAACAAATGAAAAATTGACAGAGTATTCTGTCTGTGTGAACATAGCATGAAGTCTTCTGATAAACATGCTCACTTTAGATCACATTACTTCCCTGAATTTATCTCTTTCCAGATCACAACACTAAAGCATCATTACATGAAATCAGTCCCTTTAGAGTGATTTTCATTTTCAGATACATGTGCTACAGCATGTCTTCTTTTATTTGGTAAAATTATGGGAAGTATAATTATTATTTCCTGAAATAAAAAGAATAGGAAGTTGGTGTTTATAATCATTAATGATTTTCTAGATCTACTTGAGACCTATCTAAATTTGACAGTTACCATTTGACACAAGTATTCTAATAAAGCAAACAGTACTTCCTTAACATAGTTATTATTAAACAGGGTTTTGGATTATGAAAACTGTGGCCCAGTAGTTAGGATAAGAGGTTTAAAGTCATACTCCCAAGAACTGTCCCTGACTCTGACAAAGATGCATTAGCTGACTCCAGACTAGTCATTTGCTCATCAATGAGAAAATTTATTTTTATTTTTCCCTTCAAACTTCAAATGCCATCACTGTAGAGACAAGGTCTAGCATGTTAACTTTAACGCCTGCACAAATTCAGGTCATTTGGTGATCAATATAATCATTATATCATATTATCAATAAATTGCAATAAAATCAGCCTAATAGTACTCTGAAGTTCAAAATAGCAGTTGAATGTATGAATGAAGAATAAAATATTGGTTATGAATGAGTTTCTGTCAACATGTAATGTCATAGCAAGAAGGAGGTTAGGGCTAGGTAACAGTTATATCAACATAAAGATGACATACATAAAAAAGTATGTTTCCTGAATTTAGGGATATCACCAAAATAGAGATCTCTCTATTCAAATATTTACTACTCTAGGACTCTCAAGACATCAGTCACATTCAGATCACAATGAAAAACAGTGATCCTTGAGAGTCAGGAAACATATGAAGTGAGCCCTACAATTGCACAGTTTACTGCCTGGAGAAAGTTTCCAGGCTACAATTTAGGGCAGGGGTATACAGACAGAGCCTGGCAGTCTCCCTGAGTTGAGGAGACAACAGTCAAGCTCAGGGAGACTAAAGCAGCTAAAGTAATCAGGGGAGAATACCAGAGAAGAAAGGTGCAGAGAAAGAACTTGAGAGTTCTGTAGAGGGTTTCACTTCCATATTCCACAGAATATTGATAAGTGCATGTATGTGATGAAACTACAGGAAGCCAAGGAAAGAACCAATTGGAAGGATTAGAGGGAAGAATACTCAAAGATCACACAGAGATGAAAACAGTCTCAAAACCCATAGTGGAAAACCTAAAATCAGTGGGTAATAGGTAAAGTAATAAAACAGGTTTTTCCTCATCAGTGCTTTGATCCCACCTGATAAAACTTAAAAGCAAGACCTGAAATAAGCAGGCTATTTCCAAGTAGCATAACTTCTTCCAGAATAAAGCACAAGAATATCTATAGGAATACAAAAATCTAGCACCTTAAAAGCATCCAATAAAAAGTACCAGGTAAGCAAAGAAGCAGGAAAATGTAACCATAATGAAGAAGAAAATCAATCAATTGAAAGTCCCCCAGAAATGATACAGACGGAAGCAGGTGTGGCTCAATGGATAGACCTCCCGTTTACCATGCGGGAGGCCCGGGTTCGCTTCCCGGGGCCTCCTTGTGAGAGCAGGCCAGCCCGCACGGCGCGGTGGGCTGATGCAGTAGGACCTCACAGCAAGGGGGAGATAAGCAGACACGGAAGAAACACACAGTGAATGGACACAGTAAAACACAAGCAGGAAGGGGGGGATAAATAAATAAATCAATAAATAAATCTTAAAAAAAAAAAAAAAAGAAATGATACAGCTAACAGTTATACTAGCTAAAAACATTAAACAGTTATTATAACTGCATTACAAATGATCAAGAAATTAGAAGAAAGATTGAACATGTTATTAGAGATATAAAAAGACCTAAATTAAACTTCAGGAGATGAAATCTACAATGTCTGAAATGAAAATTTCACTGCATGGGATTAAAAGCAGGTTACACACTGCAGAGGAAAATTTGAAGATATAGCAATGGAAACTATCCAAATGAAAGAGAGAAAGAGACCAAAAAAAAAAAAAAAAAAAAAAAAAAAGAACTGGGCATCGGTGAGCTGCTGGACAACTATAAGCAACCAAATATACATGCAATTGGAGTATTGGAGTCTCCAAAAAGAGAAAGAAAGAAGGTAACAGAAAGAATATTTGAAAAAATAATTGGTGAAATTTTCTGAAAATCAAAGAATTTCAACCCCAAGCATGAGGAACATGATGAAAACTGCACAAAGGCACATCACAATCAAGTTAAAACCAGTGATAAAATGGAAATATTAAAAGAAGTCTAAGAACAATGACATACCTACAGAAAATCAAATATGAAGGTGAAAGAAGTTTTCTCATCAGAAACAATTCAATTACAGTTTAGCAACATCTATAGCATACTAAAAGAAAAATAAAACCTGTCAACTTAGAATTCTTTACCCAGTGACTATATATTTCAGAAATGAAGATGACATGAATAAAGATATTTTCAAACATTTGTTAAGCTAGAAGAATTTACCATCAGCAGATCATATTACAAATAATGTTAAAGAAAGTCCTTCAGGCATTAGGAAAATGATGCCACACAGAATCCTGTATCCACATGGAGGAATGAAGAACACTGGAATTGTGATTACTTGGGTAAATATGAAAACTTTTTCTTATTATTTAGATATCTTTTAAAAGGTAATCACTTGTTTACAGCAAAAATAATAACAATGTATTGTGGGTTTTATAACATAGGTTGAATTGAAATAAATGAAAACAATAACATAAAGGCCAGAAGGGGAAAATTGGAGGTATATTATTCTAAGGATTTTATACTATATGTGAAGCAGTGTAATACCATTTGTAAGCAGACTGTGATGAGTTAGGTTTTGTATTCAGAATACATAAAGAATTCCAACTTAATAATAAAAAGACAAACAATGCAATTAAAAATGGACAAAGGACTTCAAATAGACATTTCTACAAAGTAGATATGCAAATGACCAATAGGCATATGAAAAATGTTCAACACCATTAACCATTAGAAAAGTGCAAAATCAAAATCCCATGGAATGGCTAGAATGGTTACTATTTTTAAAAAATGAAAAATAACAAGTGTTGTGTCAGCAAGGATGTGGAGAAATAGGAACTGTCACACATTTTTGGTGGGAATGAATAACGGTACAGCCACTGTGGAAAACTATTTGGCAGTTCCTGAAAAGTTAAACATAGGATTAACATATGACTCAGCAATCCCACTTCTAGGCATATACCCAAAGAATTTAAAGCAGGGACTTAAAACAGATATATGTAAACCAAAGTTTGTAGCAACATTACTCAAAAGAGCGAAAATGTGGAAGCAACCCAAGTGTCCATCAACAGATGTATGTATAAACAAAATGTAGTACATACATACACACAATGGAATATTATTCAGCCATAAAAATGAATGAAGTTCCAGGAATGGATGCACCTGCTTACCAAATGGGAGGTCCCAGGTTTGGTTCCCGGTGCCTTCTAGAAACAAGGACAAAACCATAAGCAAAACAAACAAAGAAACTAACTCAGGGGAGCCAATATGGCTCAGTGGTGGAGCTTCAGCTTCCCACATATGAGGTCCTGGGTTTGATCCCCAGTCCTGGTACCTAAAAAAATAAAAATAAAAGGAATGAAGTTCTGGTACATGTAACAACATGGATTATTCTTGAAGGCATCATGTTGAGTGAAATAAGCCAGACACAAAAGGACAGATACTGTATGGTTTCACTTTTATGAATTAACTATAATATAAAAATTCATAGAGACAGAAAATAAAGTACAAGTTACCAGGGGTGGGGTTGGGGGTTGGAGAATAGGGAATTAATGCTTAATGGATATGGAATTTCTGTTTGGGATGATGGATAAGTTTTGGTAATGGATGGTGGTGAAGGCAGTGCAACGTTTTGGATATAATTAATACCACTGGCTTGTATACTTGAAAATGGTTAAAAGGGGAAATTTTACGTTGCATATATGCTGCCACAATAAAATTTTTTAAAAATAATTCACTATTTGATAATGGGCTATTGAATATAAAATGGTAAAACCAACTATTTTATCTTTTTAAATATACTCTATTGTATTAGTTTCCTAGCTGCTAAAACAAATACCATACAGTGAGTTGGCTTAACAATGGAAATTTATTGGCTCAAAATCTTGAGGCCAAAAGAAGCCCAAAGTCCAGGCATTAGTAGTGCAATGCTTTCTCCCTGAAGACTGGGAGTTCTAGGGCTGTTTGCTGATGATCTTTCAGGTTCTTTAGATTTTCTCCCACATGGCAAATATCCACTCCTTTTTCTTCCTGGTTCCATTTGACTCCCAACTTCTAGCTTTTCTCTGTGGCTTCTCTTCCTTCAGTGTCCCATTTCCTTTGCTTCTAAGGACTTCAGCCATATTGGATTAAGGCCCACTCTCATGCAGTTTGGGCACATCTTAACTAATAACATCTTCAAAGGTCCTATTTCCAAATGAGTCTACACACACAGGGCCAGGAGTTGTGACCTGAACATTCCTTTTATTCCTTTTATGGACATGATTCAATCCCCAAAATCAATCCATTAATAATTCCACTCTTGTATGGTTTCATGCAAACCCCTACTGTTATGATCATGTAGTTATTAAATTATGTACCATATTTAATTTGGCAATATTCAACAGTATTTAACCTACAAAAATGGCAATTTCATAAAAGTCAACCTAATAGATATAATATAGATATGAACCTAATGAATTATTTAATCTGCTTTGTCTATAAATGTGTTAATCATGATGGCTGTAGTGTGCCACCCAAATCCTCTCACGTTTGGACTGAAGCACTCATTCTCCCACCTGTTAGGAGTGTTGCAAATTAACACATTGCCACTGAGAGCCTTCCAAAGCTAGTACTATGCTGAAGAGATCTGCTTCATCCAAGATCATGCCCCCTTCTGGGGGTTGGGGGGTTATGCAGGCTGAATGCCAGAATTAGTCAATGAAAGAATAAAAAGAACAGCCCCCTTTCCTCAAGGTGGATAAATTCCAAAGGGTAGTTCTAACTCCAGTAATCATCATGGAATAGGCCTTTTCCATATGTCCAATCCTGCTTTCCTTAGACCCCCATAGGTGCTGACCCCAAGAACAATGTCCAATAAATTTCCTGCATGTGAATCTTCTCAGAGTCTGCTTCCTAGGGAACTCAAACTGTGACAGTTGTCTTATCTTCTTGTAGCTAAGTGAAAAAAAAATGTGTAAAGTTGGAGAAGGAATAGAGCTAATGTGTACAGAATAGTATATCTAATTCTAGAAAGTCTTGGTCTTATTTTAAAAAGATGATGAAACATACATGTGGTGGCTTGGAGTTGTGTACCACAGAAAAACATGTTCTTAATCTGAATTCATTCCTGTGGGTGTGAACCCATTGTAAATAAAACCTTTTGATGAGGTCACTTCAGTTAAGGTGTGGTACAACAGAATCAGAAGGGATCTTTTTTTTTCTTTTTTTTTTTTTTAAGGTATAAGGCCAGGGATTGAACCCAGTACCTCATAATTGAAAAGCTAGAGCTTAATACTGAGCCACATTGGCCCCCCTGAGTTGGTTTCTTCATTTGTCTGCTTGTTGTTTGTTTTTTGTTTGTTTTGTTTTGGGGAGGCACTGGGAATTGAACCCGGGACCTCCCATGTGGTAAGCAGGTGTTCAACAGCTTGAGCCACATCTGCTCCCCACAATGGATTTTAATCCTTTACTGGAGGCCTTTTAGAGAAGGCTATCCACAAAAAACTATGGAAAACAAGAAGTTGGTAGGCAGTGGAATCCGGAAGAGAAAGGAGAGGATGTTGCCATGTGCATCACCATCTGTTAGAAAATCCAAGGACCAAGAATCACTGGCAGCCAGTCCCAGAATGCCATAGTCTTCAGGGAGAAAGCATCACCTTGCTGAAGCCTCAATTTTGAAATTTATTGGCTTAAAACTGTGAGCCAATAAATTCCCATTTTTAATCCAACCCATTTGTATCAGTCAGCCAAAGAGGTGCTAATGTGAAATACCAAAAATGTGTTGGTCTTTATAAAGTGTATTTATTTGGGGTAGAAGTTCACAGATACCAAGCCATAAAGCATTAAGTTTCTTCCCTCACCAAAGTCCATTGCCACGTGTTGGAACAAGACAGCCAACGTTTGCCAGGGTTCAGGCTTCTTGGGTTCCTCTCTTCCTGGGGCTGTGTTTCTCTCTGGGCTTAACTCTTCTGGTTCCTCCACAAGGTCAGCTGTAGACTATCAGTCTAATGGCTCACTTCTCTTCTCCTGGGGCCTTCTCTCCAACATCAAAACTGCTTCTCAAAAACTGCTGCAACTCTGTTCTTTGTGATGTCTTTTATATTTTCTTCCCCCACCCACCAAGGGGTGGGGCTCAACACCCTACTGACGTGGCCCAGTCAATGCCCTAATCATAACTTAATCATGCCCAGATTAACAGATCAGTTTACAAGCATGCTCCAATTATATTTTTGGAATTCATAATTACATCAAATTGCCCAACGGCTACACCATTATATGGTATTTGTTTGTTTTAGCAGTTGATAAATACCATGCAGTGGATTGGCTTCAACAACGGGAATTTGTTGGCTCATGGTTTTGAGCTAGGAAAAGTCCAAATCATGGCAAAGCTTTCTTCCCAAATATTGGCACTCTTGGACTGGCTGTTGGTGACCCTTGGTCCTTTGTTCCCCTGCCTCATAGCTAGGCACATGGTGGCCTTTCCTGGCCTCTCTCTTTTCTTCTGAGTTCCATTGGCTTTCAGCTTCTTCCTTCCCATGGCTTTCTATTTGTCAGAATTTCATTTCACTTATAAAGGACTCCAGTAATAGGATTAAGAGCCATCCTGTTTGAGTTGGCACACCTTAATTGAAGTAACCTCATTAAAGGTCCTACTTGAAATGGGTTCACACTCATAGGAATGGATTGAGATTAAGAACAGGTTTTGCTGTTGTACATAGCTCCAAACCACCATAGGTAGGTTGATTTTCTTATAACCTTTTACAGGCTATTTGTATAAATTTGTTTTATTTGAGCTTGACAATTTACTCTTTTCCCATTTTTTAAGACACTGCAAGCAGTGTAATAGTGAGTAAGCAGCCCTTCTTTCAAAATAATAGCACAACAGGAAAGGTGCCATTTCCTGTTGAAGCTATAAAACAGCAGTGCCTACACCACCTCCTTCAAGAGGCTGGAGAAAAGTCAATTCAGTTTGGAATCCCAGGACATATCATGATTTCACTGAATCTTTAAGAATTCAGAATATTATTTCTGAGTAGAATATAATAGGCAGCGACAAACCATTGTTCTAGATGCAACAACTCAGAATAAAATTACCAAAATGTCATATTTTAAAGATACCAGTGAGTGATAGAGGCAAAGAGGACTAAGTTAACTAAAATTCAGTGGAGGAAAAGCCCTTTTGTATGTGGGCTGAGAACACTGGCCATTTTCTTCCCTGGAATGATGTGCCACCCCCAGGCTGTGGATCAGGTTTAGACTAGGCAGAGAAAACTCCACTGGGAGGAGAATTTTGTGACCATGTGAGCTGGCATGATTGATGAGACTCTAAAGGAGACCCAAGCACACAGCCAGCTTTCTACATAGGATATTTGCTTAGAGCTGGTGCTGCACATGAGGCTGGGGTTTCCCCTTGGTAAGACAAATGAAATCTTCACAATTCTTCTGTACTAAGCTGACCTTGGAGGCTTTGAGGAAGAAGCCTGTAAATGCACAGCTGCTGAAGAAAGTAATCAGAAAGATTTGGAGAGATTTTGTATTGCCTTCTCTTTATCTGGGGCATGAATTCCATCCAGAAAGGTCAGAGCCCATAACCCTTCTCCTTCCTCCTGGCCCAATAACCCAGGAATGATGATGCTCCAAATAAAAAAAAGTTGGAAGAGGAAAGGGAAAAAAGTGTGGAAGGAATTGAAGATATGTTCATTTCCTTCTCTTTTATTGCCAAGTGTCAGTTGATTTCTCTTAAAGGGGCTGAATCAAGTTATACTGACAAAAGTATTTAAAAGTATTAAGAGAACAGCTAAGAAAAAATACCATAGATCAAAATTGTATTGTAGAGGGAAGGGAAGGAGTGGGGAAAAGTAGAATATACTAAATGTGTCATATTTCATAGTATGTAATAAGTTCCATTTAAAGAAATAAAGAATAAAGTGCATAATATAAAGTCTTAGTTATAAAAATAATCACTAGGACAAAAATATAGACCTGAAAATTAATCAAGAGGAATAAACACAAACAAAAACAAACAATAGCAAAAAAAATCACAAAGACTTTATATTTTTTAGTTATAAAAAAGAAAGTATAAAATGGTAAGAAAACTAAGTTCAATCATTTTATTTTTCACATGTACAATAAATCTGGAGGTTTACAGTGCAGGTTGGTACTGTAGTTTTATGATTCCATCAGGCACCCAGATCCTTCTGTATTTCTGCTCAGTCATCCTTAGTCTCTGGCTTACACCCTTTTGAAACCTCTTGGTGGCAAGATGGCTGCTCAGTCAGATGGAGAAAATGGAAAGTGCAAAGGGCATATGCCAATTGAGTATGCGCCTCTTTTAAATTGCCTAGAAGTGCAATCAGCAGATAGTATTATTAGTTTAGTATATAAAAAGAATTACTCTTTCGTGATCTGCATATTCTGGGTAAGGTGCAATCTTAGGCTTAAAGAAGTTGGTGCTGGGGATATAGATGGGAAGTCATCAACTCCTATACGCTATTTTTAATTTAATAAGGATGAGTGAAGTCAACTAGGGAGAGAATATACACAGAAAAGTGGATCAAGGACATAACTGTAGGGCATTCTATAGGGTAGCTAATAACGGAGACCAAGAACCAACAGCTTATAAGGTCAATGGAAACCAGGACATTATACTATTAAGAACACTTAGGCAGCAGAGTGTTTCAAGAAAGACGATAACCTCTACAGCTCATGTGAAAACTTTAGAAGAAATTTGCTTTGCTGATAAAGTTTGACTGAAAGAAGACTATAGATTCTGCCGGAACTTGGAAATCAGAGCCCTCAGAGCCCTAAGCTTTCAACCACTCATTGACTTGCTCTATTCTTTCTTGTAATTTCACAAAGGAAGACAATTAATAATCACAGTGAAATTAAGTGGCCATAATCCAGGTGCACATTTAGAAGCCAATGAAGTTAAGGAAGCATAAAAAAAGAAAAAAAATAGGCACAAAATACAAGAGTTTTAACAGAAAAGGCAAATTGAAGAGGTAGGATGAGGTGACTGAAGAGTTTTTGAGAAAGAAGAAATAAGATTGGACTACTGGATGGCCTGCTTACTACATAATGTTGGGTATAGTTTTTATTATTTCATTTGATACTTATTTATTTATTTATTTATTTTGAGGTAGTTTTAATCATTGATTAATATCATCATTGTTGTGGTTAAAAAAGACCTTAATTTGATATAATCACAAGTACATTTTAAGCTTTCTATGAGATTACAATCAACTGTGTCAGGACCTTCATCTATAGCAGTTGCACAATGGGATGGTTCTCTGGCTTTAAAAACATCTGTAGCTGCCTGGGCCTTCTTTCTCTGGATCAACTGACATTTGATTTTAAAATTGGGTCTGATTTCTGCTAGAAAAAAATTAAAAAGCCTCAGCATTTCAAATCTCTACCGTGGTTAGTTCTGAAGTGACATTTTATGTAAAACACAACTTTTCTAATAAAAGAGAAGTGAAATGGTGACGTTGTCTTTGGTACTGCTCTGTTGTATTTGAAACTGCTCCAAATCAAGGGAAATTCTCTATATGGGGAAAAAATCCCAATGTCATGATCATTATAGGTTTTTTGGGGGGCAGCTTTTGGTCTTCTGTGGGAGGTGAGTAATCATTTACAATGTAAACGTTGAATTCTGAAGAGGGGCCATCTACATGGTACTTAATTTATGAAACATGGTTCCAGGAATGAATAGGGTCCTGGAATTCATAATGCAACCACAATACTATAAAGCAGTTTCAGTTTTCTCCAGAATCAATTGCTATTCCATTGTGGGCAGTGGAGTCAAGAGAGGGACAGAGAGTGTAAGAGATCAGCATAGACATTCCCAGATCCAACTTAACATTTCCAATCCTTACCCCATTTTGACCTGGTTTCCCTGCTTTCTTGCACAATTCCAACCTCCAGCTATAATTTAGTGCAAGCATTATGAATCACCTCACTTTGTTTTGCATCGTCTACTTACTCTTTCATACATGGAGGCAAAAAGACCTCAAACTTGCTTAAACAAAATGTGAGAAAAGAAACCCCACACTAGAAGAATGGAACAAACTCCCACACAAACCAGGTTTCCTTTCATACTTCTATGCACTGTTTTTGGTATAAGATCTTACTGTCTCAACTAAGGGCCTTCCTCAGGTCAAAACAGAACCAAGGAAGAGGAAAAGCTGCAGTGACATAAATAAATTCCTAATAAAGATAAAATAGAGCTTAAAACCTTACAACGACAAAAAGGAGAAGGCATACAAAATTCTCAAGTTTACTTTATTTTCACAAAAATATAAAATAAAAGTTTATGTGATATTGATCTTCTATCTTAGCTGAGATAAATGATCAAACAAGGTTAAAGCTTATTCTAACTTTGAGTTCCCATCATATAAATTAACCTGGTTTTCTGCTTCTGCAAACTCAAGACAAAACACATAGGAGAAGAAAATAAGAAGAGACTGGAAGAGGAGCTATTTGCACTTGAAATTTAGAATAACTCTGTTTTAGGACTTCTACCTTTGGAAATGTGGAATATAAGCCTCAAGGATTATTGTTGGAAGTCATATTTCCCCAATTTTTTTACTGGTCCTGGCCTGAAGTCAATTCAGAATCTTCAAAGGTCTGACGCCTAGCTCTTTAGCTGACCTTTGGTGGTTTAGTTTGTTAAACATTTAATTACTTGAGATACCCCAGGACACATCCGGTTATCTTCCTGTTTACCTAAGCTACTTACAACGGAGTTTCTGACACTTGAAACCAAGAAAATCCTGTCTAAAACAACAATTTCTCAACAGAAACGTTCCACCAGGCCTAAATCAAACAGAAGCAATTTAGCCCATTCTAGCTTATTTTAAGACTGGCTCAGAAACTGGGGCTGAATAAGGTCTGAAGTTGGGAGAGATCAATAGGTCCAGCTATAAGCAAATAGAGAGAAAGTTAGATTGGGATTGGTAGAAATAGTCTGAGTAAGTTCCATATCATTAATATCAAAATGTGCATTTGTACATTTAACATGCTAGTTTACAGAAATATCACTAGCTAAGGCAAAAAAAAAAAAAAAAGATTCATGATAAACAAATATTGATCAAAAAGCTAACGATGTGAAAGACCGGCCCTGTAAATCAGAGCTGCAATGCTAAGGGGTGCCCTGAATTTGGAGTAATTGAGTTACCAAATTCACTGATTTTTAGGAAAGAGAAGTCTATGTAAAAGGCTCTAACATGGAAAGAAAAATGGAAAACATACTGCCTATGACAAATTCTATCAAAAAACTAATTTTTCTGTGCCTGGTTTTGATCATTGTAGAATCGCAAAAGCAACGAAAATCTTCCTACACTACTGCCATAGCTTCAAGTTGATTATGATCACTTTTGACTTTTACACAGAGGAAACTGACAAGAAGATAGCTGATTTAATCAAACTCACACAACAGGCCAAAGCTGGAGCCTGGAATTGGACTCACAGACCTTTTAATCACTGGGAGTCAATAGGCTAAAATCTTTCATTGAAACAAAAAAAA